>NDXB01005138.1:0-13986 GCA_002631895.1 Agapornis roseicollis
AGGGGAGGGCAAGCCAGGGGGGTTGAGTGAGTGAACGAGCTGCGTGGGTTTAAACCATGACAACCCCTTTGTTTCAACACCCTTCAATAGTTTTTGTACTTGTAGAGTAACAGAATAACACAGCTATTATATCACTTGCTACTGCTTTCTACCTGTTCGTTTTATGTAAAGCTGACAGAAATGCCCCATCTTGTGTTCCACCTACAGATCTGAAGGCATCCCTTCTCAAAATTCTGTGCTGTCCTTAGACAGAAAGAGGCATTTTCAAAGTATTCAAACAACTTCAATTGTTGTTTGAATACAAACAATTGTTGAAAACAAATTCAACAATTCAAACAATTCAACAAGCATTCAAAACAACTCACCTTACATTTTGATCTCCACTACACCAGCACAGCTCAGCCAGTTGTACTGGAAGGTGAAAAGACTTTTGGTGAGAAAGTACTTATTCAAAGTACTTTTAAAATTAATTATTTTAGACGTCTTCAAATTGCTGCAGGGAGTAGAAGGGAGAATGAGGAAAAACCTGGAACACTGAAGACACTTGAGTTCAACACTTCTTAAATGCTTCACTGTTTTGTTCACTTTGTGAATCTGTAGTGAAATTAACAGGATCTTAAATACATATGGCAAAGACTGAGAACTCCTTACTCAGTCTCTGTTTAATCTTCCACAGCGCTTTTTGTTTAAATCTGTGAGTGACTCATGGCAGTGGCTTCAGCCAAACTTAGCACAGACTTTGTGTGTGCCCACACAAATACTGATGAGTCTATTCCCACTGTTGGCTTGTAAGATTCCCACTGTCGCTATCCCAAGGTTTTTTGAGGAGAGATTATTCTTTGCATAGGCCTCTGCCAAAGTATCTCATATTCTGGTGAGGGGAATAGTCAGAGATAAGAGACTGTATATATTCATCTACATTTATGACCTAACATAGCAGATTTTTTTTACATTAGTTCAAATGAAATATTTGTCCTGTGAATTATGCTTTTATAGGCCCCTGCATAATGCTCTTTAATTTATAGCTGAAAAGCTCTCTAGGCAGTACCTTTTATATAAAATAATTTATGTTGCAACAACATTCTCAAAACAAGAATCTACTCACATGCCATTGCTTATTGTTTCACACAGTTAGGAGACTTCAGTAGCCAGGGAAGAAGATTCATTAGCTTTGAGCATTTGAATTAAAATCTTAAATCCTCTTTCACATGAGAATTGTCTTCCTTTTGCAAATTTCCAGCACATGACTAGCTTAAAACCAGTTACTGTATAGTATGTCGTGCACTGTAGCTGCCCTTTCATTCCTGCAGTAATTAGACAGCACTCTTTTTCAATATGTAGGTCTTCGGCTTAAAACTCTGGCAGGATGTGATTATCCATTAAGCATAGAAGGTCCAGCCTAGGGGATCGTTACTGTGCTAAAAATGATATAAAGTTTTAAAGAAAGGGTTCTACCCCAGCCCGTTTTTCTGAGATAGATAGATAGATAGATAGACAGATATAGATAGATAGATAGATAGATAGATAGATAGACATAGATAGATAATTTTCTTCTGGTGACATGGCTTTTAGCCAGATCAATTTTATTTCTGGCCTGCTCAAATGCCACTGAGGGAGGCTGTGGAAAAGCACTCCTTGGGGCCTAGTACGATCTTCCCTTTTGGCACTGCCCCTGAGCTTAGGTTAGCGTAAATGATGCTTGCACCACACATGAAGATTCTGGTGGCCTATTATTAAGTGCACCAGCAGTGGTGAGGCATAACAGGGTTTAGTTGTACTTGAAGTTTTGCAGCAGTTCAGTGGAGTGCACTCTTGCATATTTAAAGGCCTAAAAGCCAGATGGTTCTAATTCCTGGCTCTTAGGCCTTTAAATATGCAAGAGTGTTTCATATATGACATACACTCTACTGAGGCACCATGGGAAGGTGTATACAGTTTAATATTAGGATAGAGCTGAATTAATGAAATTTGACATCAGAATTGAAGTAGGAAAGCGTTGGCTATACTAGAATATCATCCTAAGAGCTTTAACATTAATTTTTATGTAAACCCTGTACATCCTTTAGTGGATTTCCACTGCAGTGAAATACACCTGAACTGTATCTGATAACAGGCTACTTCTAGCTCAAGGTCTGGCTCACAGTGAAAAGCATACTTGTGAAGCTTGTATTCAGCAAATGAATTAAAATCAGGCATTTTCCTGAAGAAACTTGGAGGTGACAGCTCTGATTTCAAGTTACACATTTCAGGACCTTTTCTTGGTATTTATGCAGGTAGACTAAGGCTTTCTTTGTAAGGAGACTACTATTGCCTATGGGTCCCATAATGGACCAATGGCTCTGAAGATTTTCCTGTGCTTTGATACAAGATTTCAAGTAAATAAATTCTGAATTAGTAACCCCCAGTTTCTGGTCCTCCACCTTTTTAAAGAAGGCATTTGTTTCTCAAGCTTCACATAGAACTATGGTAATTTTCTCTGCATTACAAAGTCTCACTTTTTATCCAAGCCACTTCATTTAACCTTTAGTTAAAATTTTTAGTTAAAACCCTTACCTTTTGGTTTCACAACCAACTTAGACTGACCAAATACTTTTGTGCACACAGCTGGAAGACTCCAGGTGTAACAAGACTTGCACTTTACAATGTATAAAACAAATCTATATTGCCACAATATTCTCAAAATAGAAATCTACTCACGTGCCATTGCTCATTGTGCATATTATTACCTTTGGGTGTGCAATGGCATGCACTAGGTCAGTCTAGACCTTCAGGCAGTAAATATGACTCATTTCTGTTCTGATTATATCATACTTTTCCTGATATAAGACCTATTTCTACATCAATCTGATTGACAAACTCATTAAAATTTGGGCATCACATGAATAAGCTTAAATACTACATAATGTAAAATGCCTTACAAGAAATGACAGTAAGAGAAGTATCTAGAAAATCATGAGTTCCTCTGATTTGTTGTATTCTATAATACAGTATTGACTTTCAAAATGAAAGCTGAAAGATACTACTGCATGGTGATAGAAATATTTCTTCCGCTCCCATTCTGGTATAAATCATCAAACACCAGGATATAACAGTGAGTTATATGCTTTCCACTGCTAGTTACAGTCAGTGATGATAACAAATTAATGGTAAGTAACCCAGTTGCTTTTCTAGATGTTTTTGAAATAAATTGTCTTACAGATGCTTAAACCTATCCATCTATGCATTTAGCTAAACTTTTGATTAAAAGTTTCCACGTTCAAGCATCCTTCAAGCTTCTGAGAAGCCTGGGAGAAGTTCATAAAACTGCTGCTAATGCTATAACCTGATACAAGCTTTGGGCTTCAGATCAGTCATGATGTCTCATCACAACAATGGGGCATAGAGAAAGAAGGAAGTTGTTTCAAACACAAGTTGGGTTCACATAGTCTGAATGGCTACCAGATGGAGTTCTGAGCTGCCTGGAGATTCCACCTGGGGGTTTAGAGTTGCCCATGCACTCTGTAGCACGATGAATAGGCTCTCTGTGTCAATACTGCCCTGAGTGTGAAACCCAGCTGATCACATCTGGTGAGGGTCTTGAGATAGGAGCAGACACCAGTAGGGAACCCAAGGGCAGAGGGAAAGGCTGATAGTGCTTCCTAAATTGTCCAGGAGTTCCTTAGCTGTGTTTTACATGATTTACTAGTTCTCTGGGATTAGTTTCTGCAGCTAGAGACAGAAGGACAGTTTCAATAGCTGCATGGATTTTAGTGCTGTCCTACCAGCTGAGGCTGGGGAAGGCTTCAAAAACCCCTTCTCAGTCAGAGATCAGGAGTTACAACAAAGAGAATATGAAATGAAGAAGATGACTGAAATCTAAATATTTAAGTTTCAATTAATCAGAATATATAATATACAAAAGCACACCAGATTACTTATCTGTAATACAGGAAAATTTTAACAGTAGTTATCATGTTTTGGTTTTGGTGTATCAGATTTAGCTGTGTACCATACAGCTAAAATTACAGCTAATTTTCTAATACTTGAAACATAGGTTCTCAGAGCTGGCAAATAAATGTTTACCTGTAGTGAACTTAAAAATCTGGCATAAATTTATACATTAGTCGAAATAAAATCTATAAAGCTTGCTTTCTGCAATTCACATATTAGTCATCTATTAGAGACAATGTATCTGAAAGCACTTGAAAAACATAGAACTTAAAGATAATACTCTCTCACAGCTTGTGTGTGTGAAACCACCTGTTCTAACAAGCTATTTCATTTAGAAATTAAATCTAGTTGTGTATTATTGCACAATTAATAAGCATTTAAACTATAATGTTTTTTAGCTTGTAGTACTTTATGCAGTGGGTTATTTTGGTTGTATTAAGTATCACATTAGGTACTTGTTATTTTGCTTCTTAACATGTATCTTCTTGTACATTCATATTAGTGAAGTCAGGTCAAGAAGTCTATCTTGTACAGAGAAAAGGAAACAGTACGACTTGGAAAAATTCTTAGGAACCTTTGAGAGATTGTTAAGAAAATATTGTCTTGGTGATGAGTTTTAATTTTCTCATGGTGAATATCAGTGCATGATTGAGCTGGATACTATATCCCTTGTCTTCTGGCCCAGTGGATTCCATGTACAGGACACAACTGATCCCACACTAGGAAAGGAGAAATCTTGTAGCACTATGTAATTGTGGCTACATAGGTAGACTTCACCTGTCAAAAGTCTTGGGCACAGCAGGACATGAGGCTTTCATGGTTTTGCTTGCCAGTATGGAAGTAGTCCCATTTTGAGTGGCTGACAGGACACCACAGATCCCATAGAAAGCAAGAGGAAACAGCACTAGTTAATCCTTCACAGATTTTTTACTATTTAATGAAAATGCTGAAGTATGTGTCTGCATACTTTGCAGGCTGAACTACTTGTAAAATTCTCACCCCCATTATGCACAAGTGAGTAGCACTACAGGAAGGCCCAAGTTTTGTGCTCCTAGAAATGTCATTCCTTGAACAAGATATAAAACTGGAATCCAATGCATATGATTAAATGAAAGATGAATAGAGAACTGATACGGAGAAGTGCATTCCATTGAGCTGACTCTCACTTCTTTTGTAGGTCTCCCATAGTTTTGCTCTGCACTGATAATCAGTAACTGTGATTAAACACAGAAGTAGCTGCCTTTAATATTGACTGTTAAGACAATTCATATGTTTGTAGTAATTTATACTGGGTATTTGCACTGAATGTGAACAGAAAAGTGTCTGACTCTTGTGGTATGTCAAACCCAAATGAAAAAAGAAAACACTTAAATCATATAAAGGCTGAGGTTTTCAATCTGATTTTTGAACTAAACCATTTAGATTTACTTCAGAAACTGATTCCATCTTCTGAACCCTTACTGTAAAAATACCTGAACCCATAATCTTTACATGTGAAACAGATTTTCTTCTCTTTCAGCAATACCAGACTTCCACTGATTTCACTACTGATTTGGTCTGTCTTTTATTATATCCCATAAGGGAAAGCAATCTTCTAAACAAACAAGTTACTCCAGGTTGCACGTCAAATACTTTGATGTCAGATGCTCCTGTCAAGGAGGCACTTTCTCATTACATGGTTCTTGTGAGACACCACTTGACTCAAAAAATGTTCAAATAAAGGAAAAAAAAATCCCTTTCAAGTGAAACGAAGCACAGCAAATGCTGAAGCAGGAGTGGAAAGGCAACCTGATCAGTGTCTCTGAAAAGCTTCTACTCCTTCACTGTTTTCTTTACAAAAAGAGTTTTATTTCTGTTTTCCATTAATTTCAGTCTTCTTGTGTCTGATGTTTTTTAAGTGAAGCTAAATAAGAAAACTGATGACACAAGAGCTTTTTGTAAAAGTAAATGCTGTGCATTTATGCAAGACATTGTCTCTTTTCAACAAAGAGGTTTTATGTATTTTCCTTACCTGCTGCACTATGGGGAAACAAACTTGCATTCACTTTGTGTAAACTGTAATCATCTGTACTCTTGTTTGACTCTACTCTGTGCCCCATGACGCAGTTAGAGAAAATTTACACTTCCTGAAGAAATATTTTGTAGTTTAAAAAATACACATATATACATATATGCTTCTGAATATCTTGCAGTCTGAGAGAGAGGAAAGTTACACACTGGCTTGTCAGTTTAGGAGCTGATGCTTTCACTTGGCATTGCACTGGTCAGAACAAGACTGTTCTAGATTTACAGAAATATGGCTAGCCAGCAAAGACTAAACACAAGCTCTGAGAAAAAATACTTGGACAACTGAAATTAATATGATGAACTGAATATATTTCCCTACTTTCTATCTCATACTATGAAATGGAAATGCTTGTTTTGCTGGGTGATGTTTATTCACTAAAAATATCAACTGACAAAAACTTTATAAAATATGGTATAGTCGTATGAAGGTTGAGAGTGAGCTGAATAATTCAGTGATTAGTATCATGATGAGGGACATAATGGCTTATTTCTACCCATAGGTGACATCACGCATTGATTTTGCGGAATTATTCAGGTCTTGAAATGAGGCAGGGGAACAATCCTGATGTCTCTCAAAGGACAAGGTATGGTAGCAGTTGGGAGAAGGACAGCTGAGAGAAATAGAACTTGAATGTTCACGAGATGTGTTAAGCACTGTAGACTCTAGTTAGTGAATCTAGAAGAAACATACAAATTCCCAGAATGAAAGTTTAAGATGGATGGAAGAAAGACATGCAGTTAAACGTAAGTGAAGAAGACAATGTGTCACTTCACTGCAATGAGTCCACTTCAGATTTTAATAAATAAGTGAAAATCTCTATAAATGATAAGCTTCCACTATTTCCAGTTGTAGGTGATACTGATTTCTACAATGATAAGGATAGATGTCATGCAGTCATCAAGGAGATGTGGTACCTTTTAGGCTAT
This sequence comes from Agapornis roseicollis, assembly GCA_002631895.1. Classification (NCBI taxonomy): domain Eukaryota; kingdom Metazoa; phylum Chordata; class Aves; order Psittaciformes; family Psittacidae; genus Agapornis; species Agapornis roseicollis. Next base: position 6,925 of record NDXB01005138.1, read on the forward strand.
ATCTAAACTGGGAACTTTTCTGCACAGCCCAGTTGGGCAAGTCCTGGGACCAGTGCAGACCTCAGCACAAATTTGACAAGCTGTTCCAGCTGACACCTAGAGTCACCTGGAAAGAACCTACCACAGAGCAGCTTATCTGGGTCACAGATCACCGAGCAACTCACCCACTTCATCTTCATATGTAGAGACAGCACTGACTAATTCTGCTGTGGGACACTGACAGCCAGAATCCTATGGAGCAGACAAAGCAGGATTCGTAGGTAACTCAGTTATTGCAAGCACATGGACATCAGGGTGGGGGAGCCTGAGTGGGTAAATACTACGTGGGGAGGTAAACTTATTAATTATTCCATGTGTACACTCCTACTCCAATAGCCAGGATGTATGGAGATGTCACCTAATGTGTTCAAAAGTTCAGTCTGCATCATTCATATGCTAACCTGTTTGCTTTTATTAATTCATTTCCTTTAAAAATCACAGTATTCTGAACAAGTTAAAAAAGTAGCTTCACAGGCAAGAGCGACTATGAACTGCCTACTCACCAGAAAAAAACTAAATTCAAGAGCAAGAATTCTGCAGGAACCCAGGAAACACCTGCAGGTTAAATTACTGGCTAGCTAAAGAAATGTAGAGCACAGCTGAGATAAAGCAGAGATGGAGAAGGTGTCTGAGGTGTATAAGGCCTGGGCAGCAAAGCTCCCAACTTCTCAGCCTGTCCCACCTAAGTGTAACATGTGGCAACATGAGGAGCAGAAACAGAAGGGAAAAAAGGTGGGAAGAGCTTAAAGAATAGAAATCACAGGGCTTCCTTAACTGCACATGAAGACTGATGAATAAGAGGGAAATAATTTTCTTCCTAATGGTCTGTAAAATATGAAAATGTCTTGAATCTGAAATTGCATAGCTGCTGTTTATACAAGGGGACGTCTGTGTACATGGGGGTATATACACGCATCTAGTTTTGGATTTGTAATGACAGGTTGTTTAGCTAATGGTGAAGATCATAGTGTTAGGACCATATATGGAAAAGGAATGATTTTACGTTTCCTTTGCAATCCTTGATATTTTTTAGTTCAGAAATTTTTTATGAAAATTGATTTTTTTTCATAACTACAGAGACAAAACACTGAAATGAGAGAACTTTATTCCTACTGAAATGAAAAGCTTACAGTTAGCCATAAGTCACCACTGCCACAAATACGCACTATCACCACAAGAAGGGAATCAGCTACTATGTAGCTCCCAGTACTGCTATTAGCCAAACACACAGAAACATGTAATTTTAAGCCTATGCTTAACCCTTTCCTGAACTGAGGCCTAAAATGTTCCTTGTATTCTTTCCAGGTGGTACAATTATTGGACTAGATGCATGGAAAGTGAACAGCATAAGGGAGCATGCCTATTCTAAGGGAGAGATTCGTTCTTTTAGACTTTCTACACATGCTGTATTTTTCTCTGTCCATTCCTGCTTCATTGATATTAATCAAAGCTTGTGTATTCAAGACATTTATAATACTGAATTACATTACTCAGTGGCTCTAATTATGTTATTTCTTGAATTCTAAATGGACTCCCAGCATTACTCATTTTACCAGGTCTAAATAAGAATATGATTCATCATTTACAGAAAGCAAATTACATAAGTTACACGGTTTCACAACTGAGCACACTGTCTGCATTGAAGCTACAAATAGGAATAGAAACAGAGAGGATTTTCTATCCTTAGTTTGAAATTAAACTTAGATTACTGTATCAATCATGTGAGCTCTGGCTGAAAAGAGAACAGAAAACATTCATCACATGTTTTAGATGTTCCAAACTAAGAACAGTCCAGACTGGTTTTCAAAGAAAGCTACAGCTGTGCTTAGGAAGGGTGTGAATCCCAAGTACAACTGCTGCAAATAAAAGCTTTGTTTCTTTTTTTTTTTTTTTTCAATTGGATTCCTCATGAGGAACATTTACTCCATATATAGTACATGTAATGGTTTTGCAACGCTAATGAAAAGTGTTAGCTACAGGCAGACTGTACAGTATGAAAACTCCAGTACATTCAGCAGTGTGCTGTGGCCTACAGATGTGACTCCAATAATAGAAAGTGAGCTCATCCTTAGTGTGGAAGGTTATTCATTAGGGAGAGAATAATGTAAGTGATATGATCCTTACATCACCTTTTCCTGTACATTGCTCTCACTGCAGCTGACAGGGAAAACATTTCTCAGTTTTAAGTTACATTCTTTTCAAATTCTGCAGAGTCTAGATAAAAGTGGCATTTGAAAGTATATGTACTTCAAGTTAAATTTGATAACTAAAAGAAGAGCTAATGCTGCAGTGTTGAATTACTTCTTCAGTATCTCTGTTTTCTTAAAAGTTACTCCATAGTATTACATCCTACATCTACTAACACTAGCTATTTTAAAAAGTATTTTGAATCTATATAACCACAGATTCACAGGCTTTTGACTGAAAGATAAGAACAATCCGATTAGTATAAAAAGGTGCTCATATTAAACCCAAAAGAAAATTGCCAGAAGTTACAAAGTCAAGGAAATCTATATTCGGATTACAGCAATAACATGTTTCAATGAGAGTGGAGTCAATGAAGAAATACGAAAAAAGACTTCTTGGCTTTTTCTGGGTTGTTGGTAACAAAGGTTTATATTCCTGTATTCAAGGATGAGGAGAAAGCCACATTCATTATGATTAGGGTGGAATTTATAATGACAAAATGTATTTACTGATACTACAGCATAAGAGAGGGAATAATGTAAGCCATCAGCAGAAGCCCTCCTAATTTTGAGACTGTGGCATTCATAATTTCTGAATTATGCATATTTTGGTCTTACTTTCCCATATCAGGCTGCTGTTGCACAATGTTCTCAGCACCTGCCATCAGAATGAGAATTATTACCAATGTATGTAAAAGCCTTCACCTAGATTAGTACAGACAAAACACATTTGTATATCACAGCCTAATTTTTCATACTAAGTTTCCACTAAATAAGGATGTTGTGAGGATGCAAAATGCTTATGTTCAAATCTTTGCATTTTTAGAACTAAATTAATTTAGCAAAAAGAAATGCCAGTTTCAAAATGTAAACAGTAGTCCTATTTGTGTTGCAGACATTCTTTGGACAATTACTACAGTAAAGTTTTTAAAATAAACCCATTTGCTCCATTTAGTGTATTTTATTGACTACTGAGATTAGAACAGACTTTTCCCCTGATTATAAAGAATGTCTTCCTCACATCCAGCCTCTCCCTTCTTGTAGTTTAAAACCATTGCCCCTCAACCTATTGCAACAGGCCCTGCTAAAACTCTAAAGTTGGTAAAAGTAACATATGAAATGTTACTGGTTAAAAAAAGATCGTTATGTATGGTGGCAGAAGCCTCTAGGTGCTAGTACTGTTATGTCATTAGCAGTGTGGTGGCTGAGGGTTGGTGTGGTATGGCCAAGTTTCTTTCAAAGGAAGAGTTATGCTTTGCCAGCTTACAAACTTGTGTGGGAACACAAGGTAACTTAGAAAACTTTGTAGTGTAGATGAGCCCTGGTAATTGAGGCTTTCTGGTTCCAAGGACACTTCTCACACTGACAAAGCCAGCTAAGTGCTTCCAGCTCCCTTTCCTCACTGCTGATCATTTCCACGCGTGTTTACGCCCAGTTTGTTCTAATGTGATTCTCTGTGTAGCTGAGTAACAAACCAGAACAGAGAGCTGATTCAACTTCAAAAGCACTCCTCCTCCCCTCCCTTTTTTTTTCTATTTTTGAGGATATGCTGTTGAGAAGGAAACATCCACAGAACCGAGACCTGCAAAATGAGGGACTAGATCCTTAATAACGTTGAAGCCAAAAAACCAAAGAGATACCTAACTGAATCTGGGAATCTGAGCTTATATAACCTGTTTAGAATCGTGAGAATCCAATCTTCCAATTCTGCCAGGTTTCACCAGATTCTCAGATTCTGCCAGATTCTTCTCTGGCACCCTAAAACTCAGTTTATCTTTTTTCATTTAGTAAATGAATTATATACTTGAATCTGTTGCTTTCTAGATGTTGAAGTTTCACAAATTTTATTTCAATATAATTTTAATATTTCACAAATTTAATTTCAATAGAGGTACTAAAATGTTGACTTAAGCCCTTGCTGAGGGATATGTAAATACAACGATATACCAAATATATTTGCATTAAAGATCTAATTGAATTAACTGTCAACACAGCTTCTACACAATCAGCTTGTCATGGCTTCCTTTGCATCCTGACTACCTCCATTTTTGACAGAGAGATTTAAAAGGTTTTCTCCCTTCCCTTAGGATTAAGGATGGTAGAGAGCACTAGTTAGCCACCTGCTCCCATAGCACAGTGCTACCACTTGTTTACCTTGCAAAGCCTGCTGCACCCCTGGGGAAAAGTCATAGTGTGGTGGGCTTTTTCCCTCCAACATTTCAAGTTCGTTCAAGTTTATGCAGTTTTTAGCATTACTAAGAGGAGAAAAAGTCCCCTTTGCTATCAGTAGAAGAGAAAGTAAATACTCTTTACTTTTCTTCTCTATTTAACTTCTCTTTTTCACCAAGCGATTCATGCATTTGATCTTAGCAGCAGCACTTTGCTCCTTATAACACATAAAAGGGGATATTGAAAATAAAATTAACACCTAGGAATCACAAGAGCTCTACCCATCTTAGCATGATGCAGAATCCACTAAATAGCTAATTAAAATACAATTAAAAAATCAGAAATAAGTAAAAGAAGCCTCTTCACAAATCCTTTAATGCAGTGATGTTTAAGTAGTTTTTATTGTCAAATTACGTATTTGAATGAAGCACTATTTAGGATTAGCAGTGGATGTAGTTATAATTTAAACTGTATCCTGATTCTTGTTTGCTTTTTTCCCCTTACCATGACTAGGTAAGGATGGCAAAAACCATTCTGCTGTGTTTGTCTTTCATAAGTTCTGACTCAGTGGCAGGCAAGTACTACTTATGGGCCTGATGTAAAGCCTAGTGAAGTCAACTGGAATGTTTCCAATGACTTCATTAGACTTTGGATTGGGTCTGAAGTGCAGCAATTTACTCAACTCTAGAGCATAAATTACAGACATAAAAACCAAATTATTTGTGTGTTGCTGGATTACTGACAGCAAAATGTATGATGTCAGAAAAATAATAGGCAGAGATAGCCTGCACAAGTTGGAAATGCTTAAAATATAGCCATAGATAGGGGAAAGCTCTGGCAAGAATAGACAGTCTCAGTTCCACTGCCAATGAAGGAAAGTTGAGTAATTTGACAGACAATTACGTGATTAATCTAGTAGAAGACACTATCTGTCTCACTCAGTCACCACTCTGCTGCTTCATCATTAGACTAATATCTGCATGAGACAACAGTCTGCTATCACAGCAGGAAGAGCTCTGAATCCATAACAACCCCTTTTGGAAATGTCAAGAATTCCAGTGGCCTGAACTCAGAGCAGAGGTGAACACTGTCAGTCAAACACATCAGCTCAGTTTGTTGCCCAAGTAAGGGTGACAGTGTTGGAAACTGAACGTGAATGCTACTTAAACAATGAGAAATCAAGCAATACCCACCCAAATCATAACATTTTGGTTTAGAGGAAAAGTTCCCTAATATTGTTCTTCTGAAATTTCATACTGTATGCCTTGATGAGTTAGGAGTCTTACAATGGTTCTGGTTCCAGTGAAGATTTACCTGATTTCCCCTTGTTTGCAAATCTCAAGATACCAACACCTTACCTTAGCTGCCCCAGAGAAACTAACAAAAATATTTGTTACAAAGTACTATTTGGTTGAACTAGCTCTTCTCAGGTGAGTATTTTATTTCAGCATACAATAATCCAATCATTGAAGAGTAATTCTACTTTGTAAAAAGATTGATTATTTTGGAAAAAATTCCTACTGCAGAAGAGCCTATCCAAGCAAAAGGCATCATCCCGGAATATCTGATTATGCAACAGCTATGCCAATCCACTTCTAAAAATATGCAAAACTGTAACTTTCAAACATTGGTTTCTCCCAGATTGGAAACATTTTTATCTTCTACAATTTTGTTCATGTTATTCTAGCTATACATAGGTGTATATCTCTCCAACTTCACCTTATTAGCACTTCAGGACGGATTTTTATGTAGAGAACTACCTACATAAAATAACTTGAAGAATGTTAAAAGGAATATAAGTTGGGATTTAATGTGGGTAAAACACCTTTATGTCAGCAGGTAATATGACATTGTAAGCCATAGAACTTAAAGATGCACGTATTTTGTTTATAGAGATGATATGCAAAATAAAATTGCATGCTTAGAAATATATAAAGATATAAGTTGCACTCTAAAATAACACAATGTGTATCTTACGATTTTTTGATTTATATTAATTCATATGCACAATTTATTTATACTGTAGCATTTACTGATTTAAGTAATGTTTTACTAGAAGCCATCTCCATCTCCCAAAAGCAAACAAACCGCACTGTGAATGTTAAAAAAGACAAAACCAAAACCTTTTAGCATTCATTTCTATTCAGTTTTCTCCATATTTTGGCTCACTTTGTTTTCACAAATTGTTTTCATAATTGAAACAGGAATGGACAGGAGAAACTGGAGTGGCAAATGGAAAATAAGAGCCAAGGGTCTTTTTTATTATCATTATTAAACCAATAGACAAATACAGATAAGGTACTGAACAAACAAGTCTTTCCCCACATCACACCTGTGGCTAAAAGTATGGCCATTTTTTACCACACTTTCTAATAACAGATTCACCTCACAAATCTTTCCTCACTTACTGCCTAAAATTGTCATGGTCATCATAATACTATCCAGGCTGGAACAAAATTAAAAACAATGGGAAAGGGAAAAGTGAGAAACCCTTGGAATAACACTTGGAAGGAAAAAAAACCCCGAGTAACTGGAAATGCTGTCTTTTAAAAATCACTGTACAAGAAAAGATGCTTTCTGAGATAATATTTTTCCTTTTTTTTTTTTTTTTTTTTTTTTGGCTTACAACAAAATTTTTTTTTTTTTTTTTAAAAATCTTTTTTTTTTT
>NDXB01005138.1:14120-95712 GCA_002631895.1 Agapornis roseicollis
GCTACAGCAGAAACTGTCATCTTTTTCTTAAACAGCATCTATTTTCTGCTGGGCAGAGCACAGATACACTCACCTCACAGATGCTGTGCACTCTTGCTTTACTCTGGTAAAACATGGATTCACGTTATGTATATATGCTCCCTGTGAATTAATGTCAGCAGACAATACACTATTTGATGCAAAAAACTTTGCTTAAACATTGAAAATAATGTTGGCAGGATTCTCAGGCAGGATTTTTACAGACTTTTTTTCTGTAAGATGGGCAATTAGATAGAAAAGTGACTTCCAGTTCTTAAAGTTGCATTTTGTATGGCAGCCAGTATGATTTAGCAGCTTTATTAGTTTAAAAAGACAAGGAGCCAGGTAACATTTTCAGGAAGACCGAGCCATTCACTGAATTGCCTTGGGATAATCACTTAACTATTTTGTTCTTTAGTGAAACCATGTGTAATACTGGGTCAAAACACAATCCAACATCACCCCCCAAAAAAAAAAACCCCAACTAATTGAGAAACAGATGCTTAAATCTGGTTCAGTTTTCCAAAGTAAATAAATAACAAAAAAGAGCAAGCCAAATATGACATCAAAACAAGACAGTTCTTTAGCAACCTTTCTAAGTCAAATTGAGATGCAGCTGCAGTGAAAGCCTTCTTAACTGCAATGTTTTGCATCACTGCCAGTATGTAATACATTTTGATGTCTACTCAATTATGAAATGTTCACTTTGAAACTAGAAGGCAAAATTCAGATTTCACTTATATAGCTACAACCTTACAGACTTTAGAAAAAACAGTGAAAATCCATGGAGTAGCATCCTGTGAAGTCTAAACACAGACGACACTCAAACAGAAGACAACACTTGAAGTAAAGGAAGCAGGCACTGGCAGCATTCAGTGCTTCATGTCCTTTGTTGACACATATGCTTACTTTAAAGCACAGTTCATTTTTATGGCACTCCATCAAAGAGAAAACAGTTGTCATAGCCATTGTTCTAATCTGGACACTAGCTCAGACTATCTTGTGGAAAACAACTACACTATTGTCATATAAAGATGTACAGCAAATGGGAAATTAATCTGGCAGTGAAGGCACAAGAATAGAGATTAAGAACCCACCCAGGTTCCATTTCCACATATGTCAGACACTTCCTGGATGACCATGTGCATATTGTCCAATTTTGATGTTCTAGTTTCCTCATCCACAAAATGGATCTAGCAGCACTTGTTCTGTGTTTTGAGAAGAAAACAAGGCTTGAAATGTCTGCAGTTAAGGAGGACTTGCACATTGCTAACTACAGCAGCCGTATTCAGTTCCTTTCCGGTTAATGCATCATTCAGTTAATTTGGCATATAATTGAAAACATTCTGCAGTAAAGGCATACACACCTTAATTGCACTTGTATGTCATCATCAGCTGAATCAATACTATGTTACACAGAATGTACATTAATTTTGTACTTAAAAACATGCAGAAGCCCTGTATCTTACAGAAATGCAACACAGCATGTGGAAAATCTATACTTTCAAACAACTTCACTTGCAGTGGACCACCAAACCTAGAAATACAATGGCATCTTCAGCAAAGCAGTGTGCTATTGGCTATATTTCTTCTCATAACTTTAATCAGAACTACATACAGCAGTATTGTCATTTGACACACCAACAACAGAATTAGACCTAGCCACAGCACAAGGAGCCACAAATGGATCACTAAAGCATACAAAAAGCCTCTCATGGTATCAAGCCAACAAAACAGTGTATTTCTGTGCCTTTGTACAGCTGGCAGAGACAGAATAGATGGGAAAACAACCTGACAAACTCCCTGCTGCTTTATTTGTGCCTCAGAGTTGTAGTACAATGCCTGGGGACAGACTGACCTCAGATGTAGACTTTTCTCAGCCCTGTGGCCTGGAGCTGGGCCACATCCTTAATGTTTTCAGTCGAAAATACCATTTTTTGGTTTTTTTTTGTTTGTTTGTTTGTGTTTTTTTTGTTTGGTTGGTTTTTTTTTCTTGCTGGGTGAAGCAGCATGCATTGAGTGTACAGTGTCTCCCTTACAAAAATACCAATTTAGAAGTTATTACTGTGTTGTTCTCTCATCTCTCACTTGGGGGACACTAGAAAAATTAAAACCTGAGATGTTCAAGCAGCTAATGCCATCTAAAGACTAAGAAACTGAACTACAACATATGGCCACGAGCCTTAACCCATAAGGAAACCTACTGCATCTGTTACAGACATTCTCATATTCTGTTGCTGAGGACAGCACTGGCTTCAGTAACATGACTTACTCTGATTTTGAGTACTATTCCACTGCACTTGCACTTAGTTTAAATTAAGTTGATGGTATTGCGAATTGCTGCTCCTTTCAAAACACAAGTCAAAGAATGAATATTCTGCAGCAATATTACAGATTTAGATATTTGAATGATATTTTTCATAACTTCGCTAAAAGACAGGCTCCTCCCACCATGTACAGCCTTCTTAAACATGAAGAAAAGTACCTGGTTTCTAGAAGATCCTGACTTTGTGCTTCATTTAAGTGCAAAGCTAAAATATTCTTCCCCGATAACTCCTCTGAGTCTCTACAATAAAATAACAGTAAGATCAATCAGGTTGGTTAATTTAAAATTTAATTTTAAATATGTTTGCTTTACAAAACAAATACTATGGAAGCAGTATTATTAAGCAGTACGGGCTTTCTGTTCAAGCTGCAAGGAAAGTTAAGCTGCTGAACAATTCACCTCGGTTTGCTGGTGTTAAACCAGTTTTTGACAAACACCTTTTCCTGCAAGCAAGGTGGCAGTATTTTCTTCTTTTCTGTTTATTCAGCTAGCTCACCTAAAGGAATTATCCCAGGTGGACTTCCATTTCCATACACAAATAAAAAAACCCCAACAAAACAGATAGAAAGGACACTATGACCTCTACTAGTTCCACACACTTCAGACTGACGGATAAAGCCAGCTGAATTATCTTCCTACAAGTATACTTCCAATTTTTTTAGCAAACCCTATTTCAGTGCAAAACATAATCTTCTTAAGAAGGTTCAAATACACTTATAGTAATCTTATTTAAGTAAAAGCAACTACAAAGAGTTCTTCTTATTTTTCTTTTGATTCCTGTATTTATTCAAGAGAATCAATACATGAATCACAAGTAACAGAAAATAATTATCTAGTAAAATAAGAAATTAAAGCCCTCATCTTCTAAAATAGTAAAATGTACATAAAATTTAAGAATCCATATAAACGTTATGTTAAAGTCTGTAATGTCTCAGATGTATGCAGATATATCATGCCTTCTTTGTTAGCAAAAAGAAATGCTAAATTATGCATAACAACTATAATCAGCACATTTTAATGGTTATCTATCAGAGAAAAATCAGTCTTTAAGAAAAAAATACTGCTGTAATGCAAGATGAAAAGCGATCATTTAAATCAGGGTTCACTGATTTGATTCATTTTCATGGTGGCTGATTTAAACCACCTATCTAATGTATGCTACTGCTTACACATTCTGAGGTACAGGAAGTATTTTTTCTGCTTTTGAAAGCAAACAGTGCTGCCAGATTCCTCGCTTTTTCTAGCTGAAGTCACACATTTACTTTTGTAAAAAGGGGTTATGTCCCTTCACTTCCTAACTGTAGCCATGGACTCCCCCTGTCCACCTTTTACTGACGTCAATGTACTTGCAGTCAAGCAGCCAGCTTCATCAGTTCCTTGATTCAGATGAAACAAACTTGTTTAAAGCATCAGCAAATTACTTTTTATGAAGGACAGTCTGGGCACAAGAGGAGGGAGCTGGAATGAGACTGTGGAAAAGGTGGGACTTTTTCTCTGAACAGTCTCATGGTGGGTTGATCCTGGCTGGACACGAGGTGCCCACCAAAGCTCCTCTGTCATTCCCTTCCTCAGCTGGACAGGGGATTAAAATTACAACAAAAGGCTTGTGGATTGAGATAAGGACAGGGAGAGATCGCTCAACAATTACCAGCATGGGCAAAACAGAGTCAACTTGCAGAAATTCGTTTAATTTATTAACTAATTACTTTAATTCAGTTAAATTTAGTCCTCAATTCTCTAAGACCTCTGCCACAGCAGCAGGGAATGATGGAGGGGACAGGTGACAGTGAATGATGGTTTTCACTGCCACTCCTTCCACAGGGGGAAGACTCCTCACACTTCCTCTGCTTCAGCATGGGGTCCCTCCCATGGCAGGCAGACTTCTACCAGTTTCTCCAGCATGAGTCCTTCTCACGCACTGCAGTTCTTCCTGAAGAACTGCTCCAGCATGGGTTCCTTTCACAGGGTGCAGCCCCAGAGGAACAGACCGCTCCAGCATGGGTCCCCCAGGGATCACAAGTCCAGCCAGCAAACCTGCTCCAACACAGGCTCCTCTCTCCACAGGGCCACAGGTCCTTCCAGGACCCTGATCCAATGCAGGCTTCCCAGGGGGTCACAGCCCCCTTCAGGCATCCCCTTGCTCTGACATTGGGTCCTCCCCTGCCTGCAAGTCTGTATCTGCTCCACCATGGACCTCTATGTGCTGCAGGGTCACAGCCTGCCACACCATGGCCTGCACTATGAGCTGCGCAGCAATCTGCTCTGGTATCTGAAATACCTCCTCCCCTCCTTCACTGACCTTGGTGTCTGCAGAGTAGTTTCTCTCACATACAATCATAGAACAGTTAGGGTTGGAAAGGACCTTAAGATCATCTAGTTCCAACCCCCCTGCCATGGGCAGGGACATAGCACACTAAACCTTCCTTCACCCCTTTGTTCTTCAGTAATGTTTCCCAAGGAATTCTACCAACCAGTGTCCTAAACAGGCCAAACTCTGCCCTCCGGAAGTGTAGGGTGGAGGTTTTGCTGACTTTCTTCCTGACTTCTCCAAGGATAGAAAATTCAATCATTTTGTGATAACTTTGTCCAAAATGGCTTCCAACCATCACATCACCCACATATTCACACTCTTCTCCTCCAATTGCTCCAGTGCAGTAACCTTTCCCCACCCTTCTTAAATGTTGTCCCAGAGATGCTATCACCACTGCTGATGGGCTTCAGAATCAGGTATGATACCTGCTACCTTTTTGGAAACACAAAGGGAAGATGAATGCATTACAGGGCATGTGAAAGAGTCAAGAGGGTACCTGAGTAATGCGTGTGGCATCTAGAAACAAGGAAACATGGCAGGAAGCTTGTACTGTTGTGGCAGGGGTATAGGTGATGTAAAGACAGAGGACTCAAAACTGTAGGAAACCAGGGTTCAGTATGTTTGCTGCTCCAGCATGAGCTATGCTGAGAATGCGATCGTTTATGACTTCTGAAACCTTTTAAATGACTTTTCTTGCCTGTCAGTATCTTGCCTACATAAACCTTGAATTCAGACCAGATATTTGATGAAGAAGTGTTCCTCAGAGGCAGAAGGAACAGCTTTTAGTAATTTCTGATCAATACCATCAATACCATCACAGAATAGTTGGGGTTGGAAGGGACCTCATCCAGTTCCAACCCTCCTGCCATGGGCAGGGGCACCTTCCACTAGACCAGGTTGCTCACAAGCCCTGTCCAACCTGGCCTTGAACACTGCCAGGGATGGGGCAGCCACAGCCTCTCTGTGCAACCTGTGCCAGGGCCTCACCACTATCACAGTGAAGGCCTTCTTCCTTGTACCTAACTTGAACTTTCTTCTTCAAAGCCATTCGCTCTTGTCCTATCGCTGTATGCCCTTGAAAAAAAGTACCTTTTTTAAGAAAATTATTTGGAAAAGAAAAATAAATTCTGAATTTGCTACACATATGCTTGCTCTTCTCACAGCCTTCCCACTTATAGGCATTTTACGTATTTCTCCACGTCTGCCACAGCATTGCTGAAGCAGGGCGGTGCGATAGGGAATGTACACTATTGCTGCAGCAGCAGGCACATACCGAGGACATCGTTTAGCCACTTTTTTCCTTCTGGCAGCGAGGCCGGCCAACGAGAATGCCGGGTCCCTCCTCTTCTATCCTACACCCGTTCTTCCGGGCTGTAAACTTCATTAAAGCAAAATTACCTCTCACAAAAACTATTCAAACTTTCGCGTTGCCCAGCACACCTGGTCAGCGGGTGTGTGGGAAGCCCTGACCACCGCTCCCGCCCATGGCGGTGACGGGGCCGAGCACTAGGACCTGATCGATAGAGGGAAGGAAGACATTCCCCGGCTGTACCACTGCGTGTCCCTGCGAGCGGGGACGCGAGCCGACTGCCGCTTGCCTCAGCACCACCTAACTCTTTAAAGTCCCCGAAAGACGAAACTCAGAGAAACAGCCCCGCTCTAAACACCGCTCCCTCCACCTACACCTCGCTATTTCCGCCGGCCCCTTTCTGCCTCCCCTTGTGCGGCAAATGGTACGAGCCGCAGCAGGTGTGGCCGTCGGGACAAACCAACGGCTACCGGGGAGAGGGGGAGTCGTGCGGGCGCGCGCTCTCCCTCCCTCCCTCCCTTGCGCGCGCGGCCGAGAGTGATGAGAGGCAGCGAGGCGGGAGAGCGAGACCGGGACTGGGCTGGGGCCGGCAGCGGCCGCATCATCGCGGAGCGACGCGAGCAGAGAGGGCGCCGCGGGAGATTGAAGTGCCTGCGCCGCCGCTGGGGCCGCTGTGAGGCGAGGAGGGGGCGGCGCCGCCGCCGCTGTTGCTGCTGCTGCCACTGCAGCTGTTGCTTGGGGGGTGGAGGAGGAGAAAAAGAGGAGGGGGCTGCCAGTCCTTCCGTCGGTAAGTGCCAGTCAGCGAGTACGGGCCTCGCCGCAGCCCCTTAGGCGGGGAGGACGGCCCCGGCGGCCTCTCCCGTTCCCGGGAAGGGCCGCCCTGCCCGTCTGCCTGTGCTCGGCCTGTGCTGAGTCGCCCATGCTGGGACTGCGGGCTGGGAGGACGGTTCTGTTGCACCGGAGCGAGAAAGGGCGGGCGTGGAGCGGGGCGAAAGCGGGTCTCTGTCAGCCAAGGTTGCAGTTCGGTGAGAAGAGGCGGTTTCCCATCGGCTGTATTGCCCCCTCCCCCCCGCCTTGGCTGGCCAGGTGTTGGCACGGGCAGGCCGTAGACTGAATCACCAAAATAATCTTGGTTTAAACATCGAGCTTGTGGGTTTGTTTTTGGTATTTTTTTTTCCCTTTCTTCCTTTCTTTTTAGCTTGAGTCAGCTTCGTGACCTGATTCAGTGTACCTGCAGCAGAAGCGCTTGAGTGGGCAATACAAGTTAGTGGGGAGGAAGAGCTAGTATCTGGAGCTGTGGTAGAGGTGTTGGTTGAAAGTGTTAATAATAGAGGTACTTGCTAATTAGAACATGTGTAACAGCACGAGTTACAATTTGGCCGTTCTTATCTTGATGGAGCGCTTATTACAGTGTTGAGTTTTTTCAGATGTCTTTTGGTGGATGTGTTTGTTATACCTTGGATATTCAGTGTGTACAGGCTAGATCTCGTAAATGAGATCTTCAATCTCTTCACTGTTTCAGAAACAGATTGCTTCTTGCAGTATCTGAGGGGGAAAAATAATCTGTGGGTCACAGATTGACTTCAGGATTCAGCTGCTAAAGAGAAGGCTTTTAGGAAACTGGCAAGTGTATGCCTTTGTTAGTTTTCTCAGTGTATTCACTTGTCAGAGGTACACTCACATTCTGTCAGATACCGGATGACCGTGTGTGTATGTACAGGCCTTCTGGAGTCTAACAGATCTGGTGAAAGGCATTTGCCCTTCCCGTAACTAGTCTTTAGAATCACAATGAGAAAAAGGCTGAAATGTGAGGGAAGATGGACTTGTGAACGTGTTAAAGGATAGTTCTGTCTCTAGCTGTGATAAATAGGGTGAGGAAAAATGAAATATTCTTAAGAAACTCTGTAACTGGGCACTAGTTTGGTGGAGTCTCAAGAACATATTGCCAAATCACTTGTAGGTGCAGAAGATGCACCTTTCCCATGCAGGATTCTGCTAGTATGAGTTCCTGAAGTGAGTATGGGTAGCTGAATCAGAAGCAGCAACTGTTTATAGTTCAGTCTTGTTAGGTGACCTTTCCCATCTTCTAGTGAGAAGCCTGAGCTTTACATCCAGCCCCTCGCTGGTATTTTTACCTCATGTTCCTTGTCTTAACTGTCCGTGTGTTGCCTTATCAGCTCCATGTGTCTTGGAGGTTCAAATGCTGTTAGGGCTTTGCATTCACTTCTTTCAGTTTCTATTCTCCTTGTCTACAGAGAACCCTGGAAATGGGCTTTTGTTTCCAGTAGACTAACTCCTTTCTGGAGAACCTGGGCTTCTGTTGGGGACAAAGGTTTGATACTGCTTGTGCAGAGATGATTGAACACTAGACTTAGCCAGGCTTGTTACTTCAGCTTACTCAATCTGCTGTTGTTACACATAAATCATAGTGCAAGACACTGCGCCCCCAGTTCTTGCTGCTGTTGGCTGAAAGTAAGAATCAGAGGTTTAATTCATTTTGTCTCTTTCTTGCGTCTAAATTTGTTAATTTAAGCTAAAAAGTAACGGGTAGCATTTTATTTATCGCTACTGCTACTGAGAGCTTTATAGCTCTTTCACCTAGGAAAAAAAGCTAAGTCATACAATTCTAATAAAAATGTGTGCTGCTTCTTACCGCTACGAGTGGTATAAAGAAAAAGTAGTGTATTAAAAGTGGTTAATGGCTGTGGCTTTTTTTTCTAATCTTTTAAGTAAGCCTCCTTTTCTTTCCCAGTTTTAGTTCTATCTTCTTTCCTGTAAGTGGATGGTGTTAAGTAATCTTACAGTCTAATGTGTTGAGGAAAACAAAACTAAAAAACCATTACCAAATTAAACCCGCACCTGGACTGGGTTTTATAGCTATGTTTGGTTATAAAGCTAAGAAGCTCCCGCGGCTGACATGAGCCCCGTTCCCCGCTCCCGCCCTGCCGGGGGAGGATCCCGCCGCTCCCTCCTCCGGGACTACCGCTCCCAGAAGCGCCCGGGCTGAAAGTGAAAATAAACGCCAGGTTACGCTTCTCTTTTTTCCCTTTTCCCCTCCCCGGCGGCGGTAGCACATGTCCTTTCTCTTTTGTTTTCCGCCCGGCAGGCCGGCTGCGCGCCCGGGCCGGGACTCGCCGCCCTGAGCGGGGAGAAGCGGGACGGCGATCCCGCCGGAGCGGTACCCGGGAGCTGCTGCCCGGCCCTCCGGAGGAGCATAGAAGCCGCGGGGTTTATGGAGCTGGAAGTCCAGGCTGCGAAGTAAAACTTGGTTCTTTCTCCCCGCGATTCCCACATGCAAGTTGATAACGTGAGACCGGCTGCTTTTCTTATCGCTGCTGCTACCTCGAGTGCCGGGGGCCAGTGCTCTGCCCCCTCCCCCCCCCGCCGCTGCTGTTTCCTTTACTCGGCCGCGGAGCTGCTCGGTGGGTTTCTCTTGCCATGTGGGGCTAGGAGGGGTGCAGCCATTCTCCACAGGGTGAAGCGGTAAACATGGAGGCGGCGTGCAAAGCCGACAGCGGGGAGCAGAGCCATCAAGGCGGCGGCGCGGACACCCCCGGGGACACTTCTATGGACTGCTACCTGCGATCTCAGGGCTTGTACAGAAAGAGAGTTGCCAAGGATGGATCTTGTCTTTTCAGGGCTGTGGCCGAGCAGGTAACTGCCTATCAAAGCAAAGCTACCTCTCATGAAAGCATGGGAAGTAGATCTCATTAGTGGGTGATAATTAGTGTTAAAATGCTGACAAGTATAGGTTAAGGTTTCACAGTCCTGTGCCAGTGTGTGAGTGTGAGAATGAATAATTTCTGCCTTCCAACTAGTCAGTGTGTACAGCCGTTTTCTATCATCAAGAAATTGTTACCTGTTTTGACCTTCCACTGCCTCCTCAGAGCTTTTTTCAGTGTAAGGTTTCAACATTCAGGTGCAGCTGCTTCTGCATGAGGCTCTTCAGGAAACGGAATTTGGCTTAAAGAGCTGAAAAGCTTTGCTCTCAGATTTGTTAATTAGTTTATTATAAAATTAGAGAAAGTAATTTATTTTCAGTTCTTCCTGTTGAATTCCCTTCCCCCATTTCAGTATTACTGTTAAAGGAAAAAAGTGACAGCGTCATCTTGTCTTAAACACAAACAAACAGCAGTGGGAGCTCTGGTGCTTCTGATCGTGAAAGCCCAGATTCCTGTGCTTATTATACACAGTTCACTTTTTTCTTTCTTTCTTTCTTTCTTTATTTTTTTAAACATTACTTTCCCCTCTCAATTTCTGCGTTCAGGAAGCAAACGCTATAGAGCTGAAGTGAGTGGTGTTATTTTTGTATTTCAGGGGAATGTTGAATACACATTTATGCTCTGGTGTTTTTAATTAACATATATATATAAGGTTTTGCCCACACCACAGTGTATATAGAACTTTTTTCAACTATAAACTTAACATCACATTTGTATTTTATTGAAGGGAAGACCTTTAATTCAGAGTTATTAGGTGTTTATCCACAAACTTGGCCTAATCTCTGTACTCTTCATGCAGGAGAAACTGCACTGGTCTAAATTTGAAGGTGTTTTACCTTAAAGGTAGCGTGTAAGGATTGCAAGAGAGGCTGCAGCTTGAATTGTTGTAATGAGGGTGCAGAAAAAGTGACATTGGAGATAACCAATGAAAGTAATGGCTTTTCCAGTAGAAGTTTGTACAGGAGGTAAAATGCAGGTGTCATATTTGAATCTGAATTCCTGGCTTCCAAATCACTGTTTGAGCAACAGACATACACCTTTTAAAGTCAAGAGAAAGTAATCCTGCAGTCTTTTAGATTTGGTTGGATTTCATTTGAACAAATGCATGTTGGTAGTCGATTTCCTCATTCACTTGTGCAGTAGCTTCTTCAAAGTCCTTTACAAAGGAGTTTGTTAAAGAGTAACAATGCTATTCATTTTGCTCGGTAAATCATTGTAAAATTGAATGTCTGAATTTAGTAAATCTGCAGTTACTTAATTTTTGATTAAGTAACTGAGGTTTCACCTGCATAAAGATGTAACTGAATGAGTGTGTATTTGAATGTTCTTAAAATTAAAATTAGAATATTTCCAAACCTATATTTAAACAACAGTCATTAATTATTTGTGACCTGTCATTAAAACTCCTAAGAACCGGTGTCACTTTCTTTTCTTTCTTCCTTTGTAGGTGTTACACTCTCAGTCTCGGCATATTGATGTTAGGATGGCTTGTGTAGACTATCTTCGGAAAAATAGGGAGAAATTTGAAGCAGTAAGTATTTTGTTTTATTTGTGAGCAATTAAAAACAAGTTGCTTAATTCCTTCCACTTTTCTAAGGCACATTCTGCTGTTTGTGACAGTATTCATCACAGCTATATGCCAGTTGATGCTTTTTAAAGTGAGTGCTCTTTAAAATAATTGGCACATGTGTGATAGTAACTCATTTTCATAAGCCTGCAGGAAGACTTGTGTACTGCTTGAGCTGCAGTCATGTGGGGTGGGAAGAGTTTTTAATGCTGGTTAAATAACAAAACGAACTTAAACTGTAATAGTCTGTAATGAAGCTACCAAAATCTGGATTTTATTTTAGTATAATGCCTATTTTAACAAAGGTCATGAAATGTTCTTATTGTGCTATTTAATTGCTTTTACAATATATAAGGGATTGACTGGTAAGAGTGAAACCTCTTTCAGAATCTACAATTTATTATGCATTACCACTGTGGGGGTGTTTTTCTAAACATGCATAAATTCTCCATCAACCATGGAATAAAATATTTTGACAATGAGCTATATTTGACCAATGTCATCAGTGCTAATGTTATAAAATCTTATTTTTCATTCCTTTTAAAAGAACAATACTAAATATTGGTGTTCCTGTTTGTATGTGTTTTAGTGTATATCTTGTTTAACAAACTTCAGAGATAGCCAGAACAGGAGCATGTGTAAGCATTTGTTACTAGAGGGTTATTATTCAGCTCTTGTTTTCTGTTCCAAATTTATTTGGTCCCAAAATAAAAAGGCTGGTTTAGGTGCTCACTAGCACCTTAAGGTAAGAGAAGGAAAGCAGGAATAAGTGTGTTTGTATTCTGTAATTTCAAAGTGCCCTATGCTCGAATGTGACTGATCACTGTTAGTGTGGAAGTTGTCAAAAATGAATGACATGCAATACAGTGAGTCTCTGTGGGAGAATGCAGTGCTGACTTGACTATTTCCATTTGCCAGGACTGTTTATTTCCTGTCCATCTGAGGACTTAACCAATCCTTAGATCTGTCTCCTGTCTTTCTTATTTTTTTCACTGCTGACTTTTTAATCACTTTTTTACTAGAATTACTTCAGTATCTAGTTTTTGAAATACCTTGAACATTCTTGACTCTAAATATGTGTTGTTTCCCCTCTTTGCTGTTCTTCTGAAAAGTCTGTCTTTGTAAAGATCCTTGTCAGTTTTCAGAATAGGTGTTTCATGTACAAGGTTGAAGTGTTTCATATCTGTTCTCATTTCCTGGTGTTCCTAGTCCCTCAGGTAGCTCACTTCAGCTCTACTGATCTCCTTTGCTCCCCATATCTCTTACTACACTTTGTGATTTTAGTCTGTAACATAGCATTGTTAATGTAAGGTAACTCTCTTTAAAACAAAAAAACCCCAAACATGCAAACAAACAAACAATGCATAACCAACCTAATCTCTTAGTTCAACTATTTACTCATCTGCCTTCTTAGTAGCAGTAGTAGCTGTGTTCTATTGGCATGTAGAACTTGGTGAAGTTCCTCTTCTGTCTATTGTAACCATTGCAGCCTGGATTTCTGTCTCATTCCATTGATGCTGCTATAATCGAAGTTTCAGGTGACTGAAACGGTCTTCATTTATATCCTCATCCTTTCTTGAAGTGTTATTTTTGATTGCTACTGGTTTACTTTCATGCTTCTTTTTTTAAGCTCTTCAGTTTCTTATGAGAACTTTCTGGTGCCCTTTCTTTCTTCTGCTGTGTGTTATCTTTAGGTCATTTAATTTTGATACACAAAAAATCCTGTGTGTGATCATGTTTTACTAATTCACCTTTTAAATTCACACCTGATTGCTTCTGTCTAAATTAAAATTTTTGGCTAGACTTTTTGATTCTTTTCATGAGCAGCATTGTCCAGTCAGGTGCAAAATGGCTATAGGAGAACTTTTAATCTCAACTACTCCAATCAGTTTTCCTCATTACCTTGTTTTGTAATCACTGTGGGTAGATTGTGTCTAAATATCATTTAGATTGTGTCTAAATATAATTTTTTAAAAATAGAGTCTCACGTCTGTTACTGCAGAACCTTTCTCTGGTCTTAACAAATGTCCATGTTAAAGAGTACAGCTGAAGGATTACTTTCTTAGTCTGGTGCTTACAGGGTAGCCCGTTTTGTTTGCATCATTTCACTGATAGTAAAAGCAGGTTTTTTTAAAGTGATATAGAAAAGAAGGTAAAATGCTTTCTGATTTGCCTGTATCTTACTGTTGCATGCGTATTACAGAAATGTGACTTTGGTTTCTGATTGTCCATTGTTACCTGTTTCTTTTAACAAGATACTTGAATAAGTCCACACATGCTCTCCAGTGATGCTTTGCATGCCTGGGTTGAATTGCCCATAAACACCCACTTTTGCAGCATCTTTGGCTGCTGGATTTCTTACTGTTGGTGTTTGGGGTTTTTTTTTTTGGTTTGGATTTTATGATGACTCCAGAGGCTATTTATGTGGTTATTTTCTTGAATGCTAACCTTCATTCCCTTATCTTTACATCAGTTTATACTTAGATTGTAAGCCCTCTGGGGGAAGGGTAGTCTTAAATTTCCAGTGAAACATTCGCCATATGGGGACTGCATACACTATTCTAATAAAAACTATTTATTTCTTTTTTCTTTTTCCTTTTTTTTAATACAGTTCATAGAGGGGCCATTTGAAGACTATTTAAAATGTTTGGAAAATCCACAGGTATGTTAAACTTGACTTATAATATAAAGCAGTACTGTATTGCAGTTGATGGATAATTGCATTTTTTTTTCTTTCACAAATGCTTTGACTGAATTTAAGAGGTTTTTGGATTATGTGAACATACGTTTTTATCAGTGTACTCTCTAGTGTAAAATGACTTTGGGATTTTTTTTTTGTCTGGATTTAAACCTGTTAGTCCTCAGATTGTACCCAGATGTTTCTAGCTTCTGCAAAACATCAAGAAACATAGTGTGGCTAGTTTTTTCTTGAAGGCAGCCTCGAATAAAGCCTGAAAGTTTCTATGATGAAAAGAGTTACTCATGTAAGTGATATTATGAACAGTAGCCACACACTTTTTTGAAGATACTTATTTGAAGCAAAATTATTATTCCCCTTCTCTCCACCAATTTAATGTTTGTATTATTGTTATTGTGTAAGCTGAGGGGATGGGGAAAAAAAAAAAAAGGATTGTCTATTAAAGCATTGCAAAATATTTTAATTTTTTTTAAGCACTTGTACATAAATTTTACTAAATTTTACTCTCCTAAAAATCAAAACATGACTTTCCTCCCTATTTCTATAGCATCCCTAGTTAGAATGGCTAACTGGATGGTTCTCTGTTTCAGTTTTCAAAATGAATGGTGGAAGAAGGGAAAAAGTGGGTGCTGGCCTACTCTGCTTCTGTCTTTGTTCATTCCAGGATTTTTAACTGCAAAGCTTTGTTAGTCGGATCTTGAGTTAACACGCTTTGCTAAATGGTAAATCACGCCGTTTCCCAGTAGAACTTATCTGCACTACACTGTGCTAGTATGAGTAGTTTACAGCACTGTTCTGCCTTTGTAGAAAATGTCTTTCTCGTACATGTCCACTAATGTTTGAAGTAAATCCTTTGGAAAATAAACCAGACAGTAGCTTTTTCACATGATCAGAGCAGTTAGTATTAAGTTAGTTGGTATTTGAAAATTGTCATGAGAATTTCAACAAAATTTAAATGCTACAAAATCCTGCCCCAAACTCAGTATTTTTTAATATAGTTAGNCACTTGTACATAAATTTTACTAAATTTTACTCTCCTAAAAATCAAAACATGACTTTCCTCCCTATTTCTGTAGCATCCCTAGTTAGAATGGCTAACTGGATGGTTCTCTGTTTCAGTTTTCAAAATGAATGGTGGAAGAAGGGAAAAAGTGGGTGCTGGCCTACTCTGCTTCTGTCTTTGTTCATTCCAGGATTTTTAACTGCAAAGCTTTGTTAGTCGGATCTTGAGTTAACACGCTTTGCTAAATGGTAAATCACGCCATTTCCCAGTAGAACTTATCTGCACTACACTGTGCTAGTATGAGTAGTTTACAGCACTGTTCTGCCTTTGTAGAAAATGTCTTTCTCGTACATGTCCACTAATGTTTGAAGTAAATCCTTTGGAAAATAAACCAGACAGTAGCTTTTTCACATGATCAGAGCAGTTAGTATTAAGTTAGTTGGTATTTGAAAATTGTCATGAGAATTTCAACAAAATTTAAATGCTACAAAATCCTGCCCCAAACTCAGTATTTTTTAATATAGTTAGAATAACAAAAAAAAAAAACCAACCCAAAAAAAACAACAAAAAAAAAAAAACACTTCTTGGAAATTAAACCATAGATTAGGAGCCTAATCCTCCCCTACTTAATAATGTGAGAAAGGTCTGGTTCCCTAGTACTGGACCCCAGCTCAGGTTTGGCATGTACCNAAACCACAACACCAACCTAAAAACCCCAAACAAACAAACAGAAAAACAAAGGAGAGAAAAGGTCTTGTCTCATCATACTGGAGCACAGGACATTGCTTTGGCTGGCAATGGAAGAAACAGCTTTTACTTTTTTACGATTTGAGTCTGGGTTATGGCATTACTGACACTTCAGTGGTTAACAGTTTTAAAGGACAGTGTTTTGGTCTTTCCTCAGGTGTTGATACATAGCTGCTTGTCTGAGAAATGCAGCTATCACAAGTTTATTTTGGCTGTTTGGAAGTGGACTGTCTACTTTGGAGCAGTTCATAAGATGGTGTCAAAATACTTGTATGGAAGTTATCTATGTTTTAGTTAAGCTTCAAGGTTCTTTCCTGCTCAGCAACAGCTCAAGGCCACAAACCCGGACAGTTTTGAATGTGGAGAGTAACATATTTAAACCCACTTGGTAAATCTGATGCTCGCTTTTATTTTTTTCCCAAAAAAATCAGTTTTGAAAAGCTAGGCTGCTGGTTGTTTAACAGAAAAATACCCCAACCCAGCTCTGTCACCTTGCAAAATCATATTCTTTAATGATAGATTTGACTTTGTGATTGGTTTTTAGTTCTCTCAGTTTTCATACAGATAGATTCATTGCTAGTTTGGGGAAACGTCCTTCTAGCTTGTACCCCTTAACTGCCTTACTGGAATTATTAACAAAAACATACAATCAAAGTGTCTCAGCTGGACTTCAGACTCTGTGTTGATACATTTGTTTTTGACAGTAATTTCTTGCATCTCTTGGCTTACACATGAGGAAGTATAATAACTGTGTTTAATAATTGTGTGTTGAAAGTTAATTTTATTCTTTTTTCTTTCAATATAGGAATGGGTTGGACAAGTAGAAATAAGTGCCCTTTCTCTTATGTACAAGTAAGGAAACTAAAAAAAATATGTTTTATTGAGATCAGTTGTTTTGTTAGTGAGTCAGTTGGAATAACAAAGATGTAATTGTGTTTTGTACTGTAGTTCTCCAGAAAGTTACAAATATGCTTTGCAAATCATAGCTCTCAAGGTAATAAATAGAAAAGTGAGCTTTGAAAATGGCATTTAATTGAGGGTTTGAATCCAGGTTTGCAATAATGTCATGTATCTCACCTGCAGTACTGATTGTGGGTAGAGTGATACAGTTTGTAACTTCTTAATTTTCATACCCTAATGTTTCTATTAAAATTGCATTTCTTCCTGTTTCTCAACAAGGTTGCTAAGCTGGGGGCTGTACTTGTTTCTTTATTACCTTTATACAAATGCTCTGATGTAGCTTGCAAGTGGTATGAGTATTGTAGGCTGCATGCTAGAAAGCCACTCCCCTGCTATGAAGTTCTGTGTACCAGGTATATACGTATAAGACTACCAGGTATATATGTATATAAGATTACCTGGTGCGCTGCTTAGTCTCTTTTTTGTATAAACATTAATGTTTCCACTGTATCGGTATAGATGAAATAGTACGAGTTGTCAAGTACTATAGCTTGAACTATGCTTCAGAAATGTTTTGGTATTTGTACATAGAAACACTCCTTGGTGATGAGCAGTTTTGTTGATGTGTTTTTTATTAAATGTAAACCTCTATATTAATCTTTCTACAAAGTACTATGAAACAATATGCTGAATATTTATAGCTGCTCTCTATATATTGTGCAAGGAAATGAGCAATGTACAGCATCTTCTCTTTCTGCTGTTTGTGAACCTGTTGAAAAATTCAGTATTTCAAAATGCTTACTGTAAATTAATGATGTTTTATACTTTGACTCTTGATGAGACAATTGATGGAGGAAAGCAGCTAGTTAAGTATTTCAGGTACTTAGATGAGTGCTGAGGATGGGAAATTGCATGAAACTATCTTGGCATTTTGTTGTTAATGGGCAGTTTAGAGTTTCATGTGCTGCATGGGTGAGAGAATAAAGTTTGGCTCAAGAGGCTTAGAAAGAAGGTCTGATGGTTAGATTGAGCCAGGGTGAAGAGGGATGTAACTCAAGTCAATAAAATTGCATGCTTGCTTACATTGGACCTGGATGGTTGTGATCTGTTTATTCTGTTTCTGGCCATGAGAAATGTATTGTCATGAAATAGAACCAGTTGATTTTGAAGCTGTGATACGTTGGTATCCAGGACCACAGCTGTTAAATGAATAGAGAGACAAATCCTGGTTCATCATAGCATTTTTGAAATTTCTATTGGAAGCACGAGGAGGATTGTGGCATAGTTGTAACTGTAGGCAGTATATTGTTGCAGTTGGACACACAAGAATTGCTACTGCCATACTTGTTTTGGGGAGACTGGCTTCTATTAAAAAGGCAATTTTGAGGTTCTGGGAAAGTAGGAATGGTGCTGGAGGTAGGGAGAAATAGTTGCTTCTCTTCCTGCAGGCTGGCAGACTTGAGGGAGAGCAGAAGTATGAATTTGCTGTTCTCTGTCAAGCAGAGAAATGAGAGAGTTTCAGACTTTTCAAGTGTAGATAGAAATGCAGAATGAATAGGCTTGTGTCATTTTCACTCCTCAGATCTGTCACAGGTGTAATTTGGTTATCGACTACATTTTCCTTGCTGCCCTTAAGCGGGTGGGTCTCTGAGCTATGAAGTTCTTCTCAGAATTGCTTTTTTTGAGTTGGAGAAACTTGTGGATTTTTTCAATCCAAAAACCGGTGTACTTCACCATTTTGCAAGACTAGTAAAGCTTCTGCTTGTGTGAACAAGGAAGAAGTTCAAGGAAGTGATTGGTTGCTGAGCAAAGAATTCACGGGAAGGATTTATGGATGAAAGAGAGAGAAAATAATTAAGATCATGGCAGAGACTGGTTATAGCAAAAAAGAAGAAAGTAGCAAAGAATGATTTCAGTTTTTAGAAAGTAGAAAATCAAACAGCATGTCATGGCAGTGTCAGTTGTGGGGTTTCCCGTATGTGTCACTTCATATCCAGTTCAGCTTTTTATGCTTTTTAATCTAAGAAGCCAAAAAAAGGAATTGTAAGTGTGGAATGTAAATTCTGAATTTGCTTAACTGTAGTAGCTTAATTCTTCATGTATGGTATTTTCAGTCCTTTGAAATGAGATACCCAAACTTTCTTTGCAGTGATAAGAATTTTCTAAGCCTGGTTAAAGGGCTGTACTAGGCTTTCACCCTTGATGGTGAACATCTGCCAACACAGCGGTGGCGTGCTATCTGCTGGGTCAGCCCAAGCTTCCCAGGAAGTTTCTTTCTCTGCTGTTGAAGAGAGCAGTTGAAGGGACAACAGAGGGGTTTCTTTGCCACTTCAAATCTAGCAACTTGAGTCTAACAAACACAGAATGGTGTTGGACTCCACACTTCAGTGGAGTCCTTAGCCCCTAAAAAAGGGAAATTGAACCCTCTGAATGTCTTTTTTTCAACATATTATACTTTTTAAAATGCAGGAGAAAAGACATGGAGGGTGTGATTTGCAGAGGTGCTTGCTGGTTGCAATATATGATCCTCAGGCAATGATTGCTGGTGGTCTGTTTGGGAGCAGAAACGTGTGGATGGACCCTTCTGAGCATAAGAACTTGGTTCATTAGGAAAGAAGATTTTCTGAGCACAGACATGGACTACTCTGTTAGCTGGCCCAAGAGGGTTGTCATGCATGTAATCAATCTGCTAACAGATTTAGCCTAAGCCATTGGTGTAGTCACTGTTTCCTGTCTCTGTTCATAAAACCAACCTCCTCTTTTTTCTGGTTGGCTTCAAAATGGCAAAAAGTGAAGTGAATTTCTCCAGCACTGGGGAGCCTTCATCTTTTTAGACACTGCTTCAAAAAGCAGTGTCTGGAAATCTACTTTACTTGCCATTGGCTCTGTCCACATTGTGATAGCACATCTTATTCTAGAATATTCTTCCATAAAAGTAAGCCTTTTTTTGATCAGTGATATTTGTATTCATCTTCTTCAGTATCCTTTTCCAGTAGGTGTTTCCTGTGGTTTATGTATGTTCCTTGAACTTGGTTTGAATATTTCATTTTTTTATTGATACTAATTTTTAAATTAATTCTTAACTGCTATTTTTTTGTTCTCAGGAAAGATTTCATAATATACCGGGAACCAAATGCTTCTCCTTCACATGTAACTGAAAATGGCTTTTCTGATAAGGTAAAAAAAAAAGTTAATGATGGCTGTTGTGAAAGGCTGAATTAAGACTATATAAACAGCAAATAGTTTTGTGAGTTTTATTATTCAACACTGAAATGGTCTGAGAATTGTAACAATTTCTTCCTTGTACATATGTAAGGCTTCTGTTGATACATGTAGCACTTCTTTTTAAATGGACATTTGGGGTTGTCCTGGGTTTAGCAGTGGCAGTCATCTTTTTCTTCTTCATAGTAGCTGGTGCAGCACTATGTTTTTGAGTTTTGGCCTGGGAACAAAACTGATAACAGCAATGTTTTCAGTTACTGCTCAAATGTTTATTCTGAGCAAGGACTTTGTGAGCCTCATGCTCTGCCAGGGAGAAGGGGGGCTGGGAGGAAGCAGAGACAAGGACACCTGACCCAAACTGACCAAAGAGGCATTCCATACCACAGTATGTCATGCCCAGGATGTAACTGAGAGTTACCTGGAAGCGATAGTGCTCTGGGAGGGGGGGGCTGGAGGAGGTGTTGGGGTGGGGTGTCGCAAGTTATCTGTCGGTGCTTGGTGAGATGCTGTATTCTTTTCCCTTGTTATTTCCTTTATCATTATTGGTGGTAGCAGCAGTGATTTGTGTTGTACCTTAGTTACTAAACTGTTCTTATCTCAACCTGTGGGAGTTGCATTCTTTTGATTCTCCTCCCCATCCCTCTGTGAGCAGGGGAGAGCCAGAAAGGGGAGGTTGAGTGAGTGAACGAGCTGCATGGCTGCGTTTAAACCACGCTGCATGGCTGCGTTTAAACCACGACAAGGGTGTATCTTCCTAGTAATTGAGAATTCTGTAAAAAAACAATTTGCAAGTGCTAACTCACATAGCTACCTCTGTCTTAAAGTTGTTTTGACTTTTGGACAAATCTTTCTTGGCTTAAAGGATATGTGTGTGTTGGTACATAAGGTTGAATTTAAAAGGTAGTGCTACTATAAAAAAATCAAGAGAGATGCAAACCCTAAAATATCTGTGTTTTTTAAATAGGTATTGCTGTGCTTCTCAAATGGAAACCACTATGATATTGTTTATCCCATAGAGTATTTAGAAAAGGCTGCTCTGTGCCAGTGTAAGTATTACGTAGTTAAAAGCATGTATTTTTACCAAAACCTTAAAATGGCCACTCTTAGCTTTCAGGAAAAGCATTGTATGAAAGCTCATTGTAGTCTTTTTTTTTTTGGTAGCTTAATTTTCCATTTGAATTGTCAATGACTGTATGGTTTTGCAAGAACATGAATTCTTCCTGTGTCCTGATTCTTGACAAAGCAGATTATATGACAAGAGGACAATATTTACCTGCCTCTTTGAATCTGAGTGGTCTGATGTAAACAGAAAACGTTGATGTCTCATTTATGACCTGGTGCATTTTGTCTGGTTGACATTCTCCTGTTGATTTTGT
Organism: Agapornis roseicollis; assembly: GCA_002631895.1. Lineage (NCBI taxonomy): Eukaryota > Metazoa > Chordata > Aves > Psittaciformes > Psittacidae > Agapornis > Agapornis roseicollis. The sequence continues at coordinate 35,320 of NDXB01005138.1, forward strand.
ATTTCAGACTATGTTAACAAACTAATTGCTTGTGTTAGAATTATCCTTGCATGTGTAACTTGTCACAGAAATTACAGGGGTTGCATGTGGAAAAAATAACTGTCTTCATGGATTATTGTTTTCTTTAGTAGATTGCAGAATGCCTAAAGGTCCTAATCAGGTTTGATGGGTCACTGTGACAGTCTCTATAAGGTTTCTCATTCTTCATGGAAGTTCTGCCTATGTGCAGAGTTACATGGCAGAGGGCAAATGTGACCTGATTTTTAGTTTGTATGCCCATAGTAGCTGCAGCTGGTTCTGCTTTTAATGCCTTCACAGTTTGTTAAGACATCAAAATGCTTGCTTGCTTTGATTGAAGAAATTTGAAATGCATCAGTAATGGTAGTATAAAATCTCATTGGCCTTGCAATTGATTTTGCCCTTCCACTATCTCCTCCCCTTCCCCAGCTCTACTGTATGAGTTGCTTTATGAGAAAGTATTTGATACAGATGTAAAGAAAATTGTAGCGGAACTTAGTGCTGGTGGTGTGACAGAGGAAAGTAACGGTAGCAGTGAAGTATCTGCTTCAGATTCAGAAGATGACAGCTACAGGTAAGTGGGATTTAAAAGTTAATGTAAGGTGCCTCTAAGCAATACATGTTAAATGAGTTTTCTGAATTTCTGGTTGGTACTAGAATTCTAACACTTAGGGTTGAAAGACCTTTACAAATTACTAAGAAAAGAAACACAAAGTGACAAGGTTAGAAAGAATGAAATATGTCATCTTCCCTGTACCAGAGGACAGGTTTCTGGTTCCTCTGTTTATCCTGTCGTCTAGCTTCAGGTCTGTTTACATAATGGAATATTGCCATTGCAACATGTCCCTCTTCCTGTTTAAAAGAGCAGAATCCCCTGGGACAGCTGTCAGTCTGCTAGTCTGGCATGGTAAACTCCATCAAAGTTACTTGGCCAGCTCTTGCAACTCAGTACAGTTACAGGAATCTACTCCAGCTTACGTTGTTTCCACATCTTGGGGCTGAAATGCCTGCTTGGGATGTATCAAAATGGAGAAATACAGATACAGCTTGCTCCGTTTTGTTCTTTGATCTTTATGAAGTGATTCTGTTTGTGGGTTTGTATTCTCTTTGCTGGACCTGAATGCTCTAGCTAGCTTTGAGATTTTGACCTACTGATTCCTTTTGCACGCTAAGTCTTCCACAGTGCCATTTTTGCCTTTACATAGGGGCAGCTTTTCTTCTGTTTAATACTCTTCTGAAATCTCTGGCCGTGTGAAATTCCATTGAAGCTATTAGTGCATCATGTCCCCTCTTCCCACTGAATGTCATTAAAGTCCTTTTTGGGTACTCTGCTGTCGTCTGTGTGGCATGTGTCAGAAGAAATACTTTGAGATACTGGAAGCTGATTGTTTGGGTTTTTTTTTACCTCAAGCTGAGAACAACAGAAAGGAAGATGATGTAAATCACAGAAGGAAAACCAAGTTGTGGGAAAGGATTTAGCTTCCTTTCTTGTTTATTAAAAAAAAAAACTACTAGGGAGCATTGCCAATTAAAATACAGAGTATTTCTGCCTTGGGGAACAATTATTGTGGTTAAATGTCAGACAGTGGAAACCTTCTTCATTCCTTTCTGCTCTTGAAGCTTTCCTGGGCTTTGTATGCAGTAGCATTATCCTGTATCTTTGGGATTCATAAGCAAATAAACTGCTAACCTCCATAGCACCTTTGTTGATGAAGGTCATAAACTCACTTGAGACTACCAGACTCAACATTTTTAATTTAAACCATATGTCTTATGATGCAAGAACCAGCGTGTGTAACTCTTGACCTAGTTAACATGAATTACAAACACTTTGCTGTGTTTATGAAGTCTTGATTTTCCTGCTTGTATAGAAGTTGACTTCAGTTTGTTTCATTACCTAGTTTTCCAGAAGGTCTTTTGCATTTTATAAACGTCAACTTTTCAGTTATGTTGTTATTAGATGCAATAGCTTATTTTGGTTTTGAGAGAAGTTAATGCTGACAGGTACTTACAACTTGCTGTAGGAAAAATACTTGGTTCTTCTCTGTGGAAAGTAATTTTTCCAGTGATGTCAGGTGTAGAAAATAAGAGTAAATTAGAGTGTCTGATGCCAGTTCACTAATAGAGTATTTTTTGGTTTTGATTTTTTTTCTGTCTGCTTTTGCTATGTTTTCCTTATATAACTGTAGAAATTTCAGAGGAATTTTTTGTTTCCTTTGCCTGCTCCCTGCCTTCTCTTTTTTGTTTAAGTGATGGCTAAGTCAGTACATATAAATTAGACATCCTGAAACTTGTTCTTAAAACCAAAAATATTATTTTTAGCTTTATATGATACAGAAATGTAGTTGTTTGTTTTAGACAGCTTTTTTGTTTTGAAAGATGTTCCATGGTATGCTTATTGTGGAAAAACTATGTAGGAAGTGGTATTTTTATCCATTTCCAAGAAAATTCTTTACCCAGTTTTCAGGCGTTGTTAATACTATAGTATCATGGTTCGCTTCTGTCCTTTTGCAGGAGTAAAGCTACAACAGATAGTGATACGAATGGATTGAAATCTCTTTCTGACAACAAGGTATTTAGATGTTAAGATTTATTTTCTTACTAGTAATTTGTGATTTGCCAAATTTTTTCAGTGCTCCTGAGAGAATCTTGGGTTTCTAGTTCTGCTAATATGTGATAGCTTAAAAACCTACTTATTATTTTGAAAAGTAACTTTTGCTTTTCATGTGCCAAAAGATGGATAGTGTCCTTTTTAACACTGCTTAGTTCTTAATTTTGTTCTGATATGGTTAGAAGAAAAAGCATTGAAAAAGTAATTGAATGATGTTATGCTTTGTGTATTTTCAGCTTCTTTATATTTTAGTTTAAAGCTGAGCACTGTGGTTGAAAAATGGAAAATTGTTACGTAGTTGACCATTTAGGACTTTGTTCTGTTTCATACAGCACCTTAAGAGCAATGGGAATCCTGCCTTGTTGGTCTTACCTAAAAAAGTTCTTAAAGCACTCAATCCATCAGTTTACAGAAATGTTGAATATGACGTTTGGCTACAATCCAAATGGGGTAAGTAACCAAACACTTAAAAGTTCCAGCTTTTGCATGCTGACATATAAAATGAGCTCTCTTGAAGAGCAGTGGTGCAAATGAAGGTTTGGCTTTAGGCAGTGGTCTTTCTCACAGGGGTCAGTCTGCAGGTTTAGAGTGTGAACTTGGGGTTTGCACTTGTACTGCATCAAGAAAGTAACTCTTACAGTGTATTTAAACTAACAATATGTTATTGATAATGTATTTACAGATCAGCAAAAACAAGATTTTTCTATTGCCGCTGGTATGCAATACTCAGTTGGAGATAAATGTAAAGTAAGTAATAGTTGCATTATAGTTTATAGACATTAACATTTTGCTGAACATGCCAATTTTCCCTCTTCATTAACTATTTTTATATATATATATATATATGATTGGTGCTTTCTAAATATTCTTGTGTCTTCAACTGAGTGTATGCTCAATATTTAACTGTTGGCAGTATTCATGGCTTACAGCATACGTTGAGAAAAGGCAGGTGATAGAACGTATGATCAGTGCCAATTTACTGGATTTAAAAGGTTGACTTCATGAATATATTTGATAGAATGACTGAGGACCTTAATGTTAAGTATGAAGATAAGTTTGTTCAGGCTTCCCTCTGGTGAGTTGTTGCTTAGCCTAGTAGAATGTTAGCCTGTGTGTGAGAAGCAGGTGTGTTTAGGGTAGTTTATTCAGTTCGAGCTAAGCTCTGTTTTTCTCTTGGTGGGCTCCATAAGCTAGATAGTTGCTCCCTGTGATGTGTGAAAGTGTGGGGTGTGTCTGTTTTATAAAACTAATCATTATCTCCCCTGCATCTTTGCTGATGGCTGCATTTCCTTTCTTATACTGCTTCATGATGAAGTGTTTGCATGCATATATGTGCATGATGGACAGCTAAATTTTAGTGTTTTCTGTCATATGGGCTTTTCTTTGGAGAGACCAAAATGAACACCATAGTTCCATGTATTTCTGTTCAGCTCTGGGGATAATGATTACTGTTTGTAAATTGACTTTGTTCTAAACTCATAACTTTCAAATAAGAGAATACAGCTTGCTTTAGTTACTGCAGATCCTGAAGTTTGGGATGACTCTTCCTCTTGAAGTATTCAAAGCGCACTACACAATTGCTCTTTAGACTCTATTAAAATTTGGAGTGTGCATTGCTGCTTAAGAAGAAATAAGATTTGCCATTAAATTCTATAGTGTTCAAATTTTAGATTAATCTCCTTATGTGTGTTAACTAAACTGCTGGTGCTTGGCTAAACACGGTGCTTTCTAGGAGACTTGACCATCTATTTAAGGTTATTCTTCTGAGTATGAAAATACTCAGTTTTATTATGCAGCATGGGGGCTCTTTCAGTTTGTATTTTGTGTGTGTGTGTATAATGGAATTAAGCACAGTGTATAAATTCAGGAAAAATGCATCTCTGAACCTAGAGTGGAGTTGATTATTTATTGCTTAATGGGAGAGGCTTAAAATTTGTATTTAAGAACCTAAGGCTGTTTCGTGTAGTATTCACTGAAGGGTACAGGTATTATTAGTAGAAAGATGTCTGGTAGCTAACATACTCTGTCAAATTTTAATGTACATAGTGAGTCTGTGAATATATGGGATAAAAACACGAGGAGGAAAGATGAAGAAAACAGTGACAAGTGGAATTGACCAAATTATTACAATTTGAAAGCCAAGTATTGTAGCAGAACATTATGAAATTTATATGTAGCAGTAGACTTGTAAGAATATGGAATGTCAGACGAATAACACTGTGATCATGTCTGAACAACTTCTCTTGGTTGTTTTCAAAGCAAATTCATGAAGAATAACTTCAGAAAAAATTGGTGTTCTTTATGTTCTTCACTACACTAAATTTCACTGAAGTTTGTGATGAATTTTTCTTTTCTTTAAATGGATTTTGACAAGAAGAAGCTTTGAATTTTATTCTAAAATGTGTTTTTAGTGCAATTGAAAAGCCTTGATACACTGTTTACTCCTTTCTCATGTGATTTAGAAAGCATGTTTCATTAAGTCATGTTACCAGGCAAGCTTTCTGGGGTGGATGTAAATAGCTTTTTGGTTTTGTTTTAGTATTTTTATTTCTTTTTGAAGAAGTGATATGAATTGAAGATTTGCTTTTGATGCATTTACTGAATTATGTTATATTTATTTCTCAGGTCTTCTATTGCCCAAAGGAAAAGCTCTATTTTTGACATTGTTGTCATTTTAAAGTGTTGATGTTCTCTTACTGTCTTCTTTGAAGTTAATGCACCTTTTGTTTTTTCTTACTCTTTTTTCTTATAGGTGCGCTTAGAACATAATGGGAAGTTTTATAATGCCCATATTCAAGAAGTTTGTTCAGAGAATGGGCCAGTTGTTGTGTTTGTAGAAGAGCTAGGAGCAAAGTAAGTGCTGGATCTCTTTTGGAACATTGCCAAATGGCAGCATTACTTGAATTCAAAGTTGATTTGAGTCCGTGAAGTGCATCTGCTTCTTTACTTGAAGGGATGCTACTATGAAATTCAGAAAACAACATGCTAAATAGGAAAAGGAGGTTCTGCAGTGATTGTCGTTGCAGACATTTTCTTTCATGCTAGGTAGCCTGGATATTACCTCCACAGTGATGTAATAAATACATTAGTACTCAGGTTTTTTATTTTTTTGCACAAGATTCAATCCTAAACAGATTGATACCATGCTAATTAAGTGTTGCTTGTGGTGCTCATTAATTAGATGCTATATTTGTGATAAGCTTTTGATATTAAAAGGTCTATCAAAGCACCTAGCTTCTCTATTGGTTGAGTAGCACCACCTGATTCCATACAGAGTTCGAAGCAGCTGTTCAAATCAGTGTCATCTTTGCCCTTCCTTGGGCAAACCAAGTGTGTAAAGTTGTTGGGGGCTATAGTGTGGTTTTGCGTGTTGTTGGGTGACTGTTTGTTGTTTGTTTTGTTTTTTGTGGTGGTTTTGGTTGTTTAGGGGGGGTGTGTTTCTGTTTGTATTTTTTTGGGGGGGGGGGGGGTGGGTGGTTTGACACATCTTGACCTCTGCTGTAAGTTCTGTAACACTTCTGGGACAAAACCAACCCACAGCGGAGTGTGGTTTGGGGGGAAGAAAAGCTTTCAGTCAAGGTAAATGAGGGAAGGTGAAAGGTATCCGTTAATCTGATGTGATCTGTTATGAAAAAAAGAAAATGTTGTGAGATCTGGGGATTGTCTCATAGCTTGCTCCCTTTTTAAAATGGAGATTTAGCCTGATTTGACCTGGCTATTATAGATCTCAATGTCTTCCCTTCAAGTAATGTGAACAGTTGCTTGGACATCCTACAACATTCTCAGTTAAAAACACAGTAGCTGTTTTGGCATATAAACCACCAACGTGATGTTTTTTAATCCTGACATCTGTTGCAGTTTTGTGAAAACTCCAGCTGAGTATATTGCTTTTTCTGGTCATTATGCTTTTGTGTCTGCCCTGAAGACATAATACTCCACAACAGGCTGATCATTCCTTACTGGATAAGTTTGCATCAGCATATCAGAGAGTTTTATTAAACCCCCAAAAACCAAACTAAAAACGCTACTAAAAATGAAGGTTTGTTCTTCTATATACATTGCTTGAGTGTAATCGTAAAGAACAAGGATCTTTGAATGCAGTGTTCTCAAAAGTGGAAAGATCCATCAGTCTTGGTAAACATGTGCTATTTGTGCAAGCCCCAGTCTGGTCTTCTAAGATGTTTTTCCTTCCATAATTCCTTGTTTTTTAGGCATGCTGTCTCACTGAAGAGCCTTAAACCTCTTCCACAGACCTCTCCTATGGAGGGCTGGAACACTGTGCCAGGGAAGAAGATAAAAAAGTTTTTCCCAACATGGGGGCAGAATGCTCAGCCCGGTAGGATTGTACCTGTCTTTGTGTGGCAGAACCTTTATTGTTAGCTGTTTTGTTGCAGGGAGCTTAAAAAATGAATAAAAAATACATCTGTTTTCATGTCTTTAATATATAGATGCAGATTGCAGAGGGCCAAAGAATCAGAGCAAGTCAGTAAAACCCCAGTCAGCGCTACCTCCTCGACTTCAGCATACTGTGGGAACCAGGCAGCATCAGTTCTTATGTTCTGGACCCCAGCCTCATCAGACCTCAACTGAACAAAAAGCTCCAGGCAGGAATCCTTCCCAGACTGTAAGGTAAAGCTGTGATTAACATCTCTCTTTACCTTGAACTCCAGCTGAGTTGTTTGGAGCCCAGGGGCCTGCTTCAGATACTTCCAACATGCTCTTTTGAAATATGTTATCATTGACATCTTAACAAGTGTTCAAAATCCTTAAGATTAGACACAAGCACAGGAAGTATAATACTATTTATTTTTAGTTTTAAACTTTCTTCAAAATTGCTGCTACTGTGAGCTCACACCTTTTTTTGGGTTTTTTTTTGTATATGTCAGCATTTCCCCTGGAAGCACCCTACACAGAACTGCAGCTTCTTTTTGGGAAGGGGTGCTGTTCTGTTTTCTTTGGGGCTGAGGTGATGCTGCATGTAGTGCTGCTTAGGTAGGGCTAAGATATCCACTCAGCTGAACAATCTGGTCTAGTGGCAGCGGGTTTGAAAAAACTAGGTAAGGTCTCTTCCAACCTGAACCATTTGTTTGTTATCAAGTCTTTCAAAATTGGATTGAAATGAATAAATCATGGATAAAATCAACTCTTTCTCTTAAATTCTATGTGTATAGGTAACTTGTAGTAGGCAGAAAGAGATTTGGTATATGTGGTGTCACATAAGCAGTGTTATAGTTACCCTCTTTCTTCCTTCTAAATCCTGAGTTTGTGTTGTGTTTTATACTGGCAAATTTCTTTTTCAAAGTGACCCGGTTTCTCTTTTTAATCCCTTTGCAGAAAACCAGACAGGGAAAGAACTGAGGATCCGAACCACGGCAGCAGAGATTGTAACTACTTTGGACTGTCTCCAGAGGAGCGCAGGGAGAAACAGGCTATAGAAGAATCCCGTTCACTCTATGAGATTCAGCAAAGGGATGAACAAGCTTTTCCTGCTCTTTCCAACGTATGCTTTTTTCACTGTTATCAGTAGGGCATTTTTTTTGTACTTGTCCATGAACCTTTAATTTGCAATTGTTGTTTTGCTGTCCTTGCATTGCAGTACAAAACAAAAGTTAAGGATGTTTTCTTCACGCTCAGTTCCTACATAGAAATATGTGACTCTACAATGCATTACAATTCAAGATAAGACACATACATAGCAGTATCCTTTGGATAATAATAAATGTTAACCACACATAGTTCTTGAGGTATCTAGATACAGTAGACACGTAAGATTCTGAAGCTGTGAGCTTCTTTTTTCTGTGTTCCTCCTGTCTTTGGAAGGCTTTGCACTCACAGTTACTCAGATGTCTCGTATACTGAATCAAACATCAAGGTGAGGACAGAACTTGCTCTGAAGTACAGCTTAATTGAGCGGAGAAATAGCTCAGTAGAATGACACTGTGGTGCTTGAATTAGTATCAGAGATGACTGGTTGATTGTTTCTGATTTGGTACACATAAAACCTGTTTCATTTATAAGTGACTTTTTCTTTTTAGCCTGGGAACTTACTGGTGTAATAAGTAATGCAAATTCTTTGTCAGACATGCTCTTTTCCTGTAGTGGAGCTGAGCTGGCTTCAGTGGACTTGTCTATGCCTGAAAGAAGAAGGTAGCCTTTAGATTTTTGAGAGCTAAATGATGCAATTCTAAAAGACAGTGGATTGGAGTCTCACTACATCCAGGAAGTGAGCACATCCTGTGTGTAAAGAGCTGCTGTCTACATAGGGTTATTCTAGAGGCATGTGAGGCTGTTTGGATTTAACTTCTAGGGTGAACAGGAACAAGAAGCAGATAGGGAAGAACTGAGAAAGGGAAAGATGTGCCTTAAATCTCTTACTTAGCAGAAGTGGCTTCCTGTACTGCACCTTTGAGTTCTTAAGTAGTAATTACTTTTATTGGTGTAATCAAGAAGAAACATACAGCTCTTCTGTGCTGCAAAGAGCAGATTAAGACTGAAGCCTAGTGGAGGGAGGTTGCTCTTGCTCTGAGCTGTGGTTAAGTGTGCTGTATTTGCTCACCTGCAAAAGGAGGGTGTGATTTAAAAGCAGGTACTGTCTGAGTGAAGCAGTTTTTGGTTGCCATGCAAACTAATGACATGAATGCTTTTTAAAGGACACTTTGTGAAATTTAGCAATGAGTGGAAGAGTGGCTGAATCCGACTGATACTGATCAAGACTGCTCCCACCCCACGCTTCTGCCTATCACAGTGCTAAGAATCTGTCATAAAGGCATAATACATTAGATGATGTCAAAGTATCATCAGACTACTTGCATGAATTAATATTTCTGCTTTTGTAAACTTCTCTAGAATCAGTCAGTCTGTCAGGCTGCTACACAGACGGTGGATAACTTAAACCAGAAAAAGTTCTCAAGTAATGAGAGAAGAAACAGCAAGTGGACAGCAGAGGTGGAAGAGCAGAAGGATAAAGGTAAAAACAAATGGTTTTAGGCCAAGGCTGCTTTTTTGTTTGCTTGTTTTCATTACCAGCATCAGACTTTATTCAAGATGGGGCATCTTTTAGGCAGCAAGGGAAAAGTTATCTTAAGTAATAGTGCCAAACTAAGCTAGGCTCAAGGTAGCAAAGGTGTAGTTTGGAAAGAAAGTGCTTTGTGAATGTGGCAAAGAGAGCAAGCTGCATGCTGGGATTTTGTAATAAATGGGAAGAGGAATGTGAGAAACCAAAACACTATCAGAGCTACCCCAGATGACATCCTGTTGAAATCAGCGAGTGTGGCATAGAGTGTCAGTGAGACGAGTATTAGGAGGGCTTACTGTAGTCAATTGAGAGAAAAGCAGGTAGAAAGAAGTATTCAGTATGGCATGGTTAAGAATTGGCAGGTGGTGATAAAAAAATGAGGGGAGAAGGTGGTGTACAGAGAGTTGAACACACACACACACATTTACAGTAGAAAGAGCTGCCACATGGTCAAAATTTGTTTGGGTTTTCTCCCTCTGCCCAATGTGTTTTAATGCACTTGAGCTTCTCTTCATTGAATAACCTTTCCTTTTCTGTGAGGAAGTGGAACATAACAATAATAGGTAAAAGCTGTAGCTGTGAGGAGATATGGTACTCAATCTTTGCTAAATGCAACTGATAGGGGGTTTTTTAGTTAGCTTTTTTCTTAAAAGATGATTTTTTTTTGTCCTGCCAGCTTTGCTATAGCTGCACACTGAATTTGTTCTTGGCTTCTTCCATTCTTTTTTTTCCTGAGTAAAACCTCTCCAGCCTCCTCTTAAAAGCTGTTCCTTCCCTTTGTTTTTAAATACATTCTTTTTTTGTTCCCCTATCTTTGGCAACAGCAGAGCATTGCTGTTGTGTATTTATGGTACTTGTGCTCCGCAGTCCCTCTTTCAACATGTAGTGCCACCCTGAATGCTCTCACAGGGACTGACATTGCCTATTTTTCGTTCTCCAAACATCTGAAAAACAGTTTTGTTTGAAAACTGGTTTCATCACCAGTGCCAAAAAGAGTGTTTGTGTGGAGAAAGCTCTTTCCTATGATGCTATGAGAGATTTTGCTGAAGTGCGTAGGAGGTACAGCTTTCCCTGTGCGTTTTGTGATGCCCTGGGTTGCGTTGCCTCTTCTGAAACTAGGCTGAAAGTCCCGTGGGAATAAGCTACACTTCTTTCTGAGTATTCGGAGATATCTATTGGTGCTTGGGGGATTGGCAGTAATTCTCATAATCAACATTGGTTTAATTTACATTGTTGTCTGGTTGCAATGGTGTATATACTAAGCTTTTTAAAAGTACATGTCTGTTTAGCAGCTACTATTAAATTACATGCATGAATTTGATAGACAATAGTCAAGTAACCCGATTTGAACATAAGCTACAATGTGAAGACCCTGTAAAGGTCTTAGTGTATGAAGGTTATGCCATGACTGTTTTCAGGACCGCCTCCCCCACCAAGTGTTTGCTGGTGCTCAAGAAATCAAACTTTCTGCATCATTTTGAAAACCTTCTAGATATTTTGAAGCACTGAAACCTTGTAAATTTATCTGTCTGTAACTCGGCCAAAACTAGACAAGACTTTAAGCTTCTGCTATCTTGAATATGGAAAACATTTTCACTTCAAGCAAAGTACAGACTTACTGCTTTTTCACTAGGAGGGATTTGGGATGAATGATGTGTGCTTTAAAGAGACGGCTATGTTATTTCACGCTTCCCTCAGGCATCACCAAAATAGTTCACAAATATTAGTAAACAATTCCTGTAGAGCTTTGTAAACCCAGGTTGAAGTAGCTGCTCTGTTACTGCCCTAACAATTGTTTGGTTTAGGATGCTTTGATCTTTGATAAAACAATTGAAATTTAAGGGTTTTTTTTTAAGTAATATGTGCTGAGGTAGGTTTTGGTTTGAAGGTTTAACTTGGGAAAGACAAACATTTAACTGGCTTAAGTTGTGATAGCCATAAATGGTGTAATGGTTCATTTACTAGGTTATGTCTTGGTGTTACAGAGTCAAATTCCAGGCAGATCCACTTAAGTCAGAAGCTTGAGCCAAATTCATCTGAGGTAATCTTAAAGAAAAGACCAAATTTTTGTTTAATGTTATTGCTTCTCTGGTACACAATTAGCAGAGCAATAGCTGCCTTTAGAGCTGTGATTGCTGCTGCTGCTTTACAGCTTTTAGTGAAATACTTCTAAGGTTGGAGGCTTGTATTGCTGTTGGCTTTCCTCAGCCCCTGTAACCTATGCTTACAGTCTTTCTGAAGTCTGAGTTCTCAAATCTGGGCTATTGAGAGCATTTACCAGTGTGGATTTGTAATTGCTTAGTACAGTCTGTACTTCGAGTATAATGGGACCACAGAAGATTTGATCTTTACTAATAGCTTCTGTGTTAATGGACCATGATCTCTGAAGTTCAGTGAAGATTTGTGGCCTCTTGTTGCATTTTAACCTTTACTGTTCTTTCAATGAGCAAAATATTACACTAGTACAATAGTGATTGGGTGCTTAGCCCACATTGTATGTAGCGTGGCTTAATACCTTTGAATGTCTCTTTGAAAAGTAAATCTTACTATTAGACTAGCTGTGTCTGTTGTTTCTAACTTTGCTTTAGAAGAATAGTCAAGATGAGAGTTGTCCAAAAGATTCATCTCCTTTGGAACAAGTAAAAACAGATTCTCCGGTCCTTGCTGAGCAAGTAAGAAATGTTTGTTTGATTTCAAAGTCTTCCAGTCAGGAGACTTCAGACAAAGGGGAGCTGCATCACAGCCATGTATGTATTCTAATACTGGCTTTTGATTATATGGTCATTTTTATGGTGATAAGTGCTAGAATTATAGAATCTGTTATGTCCAACACACAATGTAGAAGGACGACCCTTGACAGAAAAGTAAAAGTATATCCTTTCTCTTTCGAGGGAGGGGTTGTTTTCTACCTTTCTGCTAAATATCTATGCTTTTTACTTTAAACTCTTTAGCTTTTCAGATTTATCTAAGGTTATAGGTAATTGTATATGAGGATGGCTTTTCTTTTGGATAGGATATACTTAAATGTAATGCTTGTGGAAGTGTTACAGCACTGATGGCTGGCTGTGGTACAGGCACATTCTGTATAGAGCTCAGTGAGTTCTTCACACAGTGATGTAATGGATCTCAGATCTGTTACATGTGGTATGTTACTAGTTAATACTTTGCTGTGGTGATGGTGAGAGTCTGCATAATACTGAGCCATCAAGCCTTTTTTTGATAGAACTCAGACACATTAGGGGTCACCAGCAATGGTGATTTGGAATAATTCAAAGTGATCTCTTTGTTTTATAGAACCTGACAGAATGCTTACCGAGTGTAACTCCAACACCCTCACCAGTCTTCTCTGAGGTGCATTTACCTCCAGCAGTGCCTTCTGTACCAGCCATTGTGCCAGCTTGGCCAAGTGAGCCAGCAACCTATGGACCAGCAGGTTTGGAGAAATACTAACATAAATCAGAAATTACTAGCCCTGAAGAATACTTTGACTGTCTTGCTAAAGTGAATATGCCTCCAGGAGCCCCTGTTTTGTGTAACTTCACATCCCGAAGGCAGTCATTTGTAGGAATACCCTTTCTTACTGCTGAAAGCTTGTTATATTTGTAGTAGATCTTTGCCCATATGTATAGTTTGCTTTACTCCCTACCTGAAAGTGAAGACAGCTGTGTGCTCAATTCTCTGTTTTTCTCTTGAGTGTGGTAGCGTTGAGTTTTGAGGGGGCTTACTCTGAAGATCTGCTTAAGGTAGAACATGTCAGCATGTTGAAGCTTGGTATGTGTTTGTGCTCCATGTCCCATGTAATAAGTTCCTTGATTCACTAAGGACTCAGCATGGATCTGGTATGTCTGGAACTAATGAGATCCATTTGGACCTGAACTGCAAAGCCAGTGTAATCTTATTTCTGTGTTGTGTGTATCTTCACATATGGAATTAGCTGAGATTCAGTACTGCTCACTAGATCAGGTGCTGTATTTTTTTCTCCCACTGTTGTGTTTCTGTACAAGAACTAGCTTTCAAATCAGCATAATGTATTCACATGATACAGTAATGATCCTGTCATACCTGACCGCATCTGTGACAGAAAAGCCCAGTTAATCTGTGCTGTAAATTAATCAGAGTTGACAGTAAATGACTTAACCAGAGTGAGAACTGCAGAGTCACATAGTAAATTTGGGTTCCTCCTCTTTCCCCTCTATCCCTTCTTGTTTTCTTCTGGTACTCGTATTTTGAAAAGTAAATATGGGAAGACTTTTCCTGGACAGCTCAACTGTTTCCCTCTTTTTGAAAACTGTTCTCTGGATTTGGCCAAATCTTCTTTTGTGTGTAACTTCCTGATCAAAGAATTTCTTCCTGTGTCTTCCTGAATATCTGGGTTTCCCCCTTCTGTTTTTTGAAGCCTGCTTTCCCACTGTGATTTTCTTTTGTGATTGTGTATAGTTGATATCATACACATATATTTTTCCCCCTTAGGTATTCCAGCCCAAATACCTGCTTCTTCTTTGATGCCAGCTCCAGCAACAGGACCTGACTCTATTGTATCGCAGGCTCAGGTAACATCTGCTCCAGTTGCTGGAGTTCCAGTGTCGCTCCAAGCAGTTAATCAGCCTTTAATGCCTTTGCCTCAGACTCTGAATCCTTATCAGGATCCGCTATACCCTGGATTCCCTTTTAGTGAAAAGGGAGAAAGAGCTGTTGCACCCTCTTACTCCCTGTGCAGTACCGGGGAGGACTTGCCTAAAGGTGAGAAGCTGGAATTAAGATCTGGGCTTTGTACTGGTTTTCCTTGTAGGTTCTTTTCTCTAAAACTATAAATAAAGACAACTCCGTAAGAGACTAACTTCTGTTGTTAGTCTCTGTCAAAAGATATAATTGTTGTCATTCCATGATTTATGACATGAGAGGGAATGTTGAACAGAATAGTAACCTTTCAGCTTGTGTTGCTGACATTGCAGTTACTTCAGTTGGATATACCTGGAAATCTGATATGATCATTTTGTGGTTCTCAGCTTGACACGCCGTAACTTGAAGTTTTGTAAAGGATTTTCTGTGGGGAGAGATGCTTCCTTTTACTGTAATAAGTTTTCTCATATAATCAAAAGCTTGGAAGTTGCTGAGGATTTTCTTAATGGTGTGAGACGATACAGGTTTCGGCATACACAGATATGGAATATGCCTATAAAGAACATCTTGTGTCTGACTGCATGGGGGTGTGTGTTTACTGAACTGTTTCTTTGAGAAGTTCAGCTCTGCAAACTGGAAAAACTGAAATTTAAACTGCAGTTGTGTTCTAGATATCCTGCTGCAGGTGTTGGGGGGTAGGAAACAAACCAAAAACCAAACCTAAAAATGAAAGACAGACATGCAAGCAGCAACTTAATACCAGTGTGTCTCTATTGAAATGGAGCTTTGTGCAGGGACTGATTGCTGGACAAGATGAAGTGTAATATATTAGGTCTTCATAGATATTTTTCTTTTTTTTTCTTTTCCTAGATAAGAATATTCTCAGATTTTTCTTCAATCTTGGTGTGAAGGTAATTCTTGAAACTTATGGGGTTTTTTGTTTGTTATACCATACCAGGGACACCTTCCATTAGACCAGGTCGCTCAAAGCCCTGTTCAGCCTGGCCTTGAACACTGCCAGGGATGGGGCAGCCACAGCCTCTCTGTGCAACCTGTGCCAGGGCCTCACCAACCTCACAGGGAAGAGATTTTTCTTAATATCTAATCTAAATCTCCCCTCTGTCAGTTTCAAACCACCTCCACATCCCCTCCCATCCTGTCACTACATGTCCTTGTCAAAAGATTTCCTGTAGGGCCCTTTAGACACTGGAAGGTGCTCTAAGGTCTCCCCCAGAGCCTTCTCTTCAGGCTGAACAACCCCAACTCTCTCAGCCTGTCTTCATAGGATAAATCTGTGTTCTTTCAAAAGCAGTGTACAGTGAAAGAAGAAAGCCCCTGTGACCATGTCTGTGTACTGGCAAAGCTGTTGTAGTACCAATCCCTAGTATGTCTCAGGCTTGTTCCATGTGGCTTTGGCCATAAAGAATAATTTCCTTTGGTAGCTCTGTGTGAAAAGGGAGAATGTTCAGCACCTTACAAAGTAAATTTAGATTCCATGAGTATGTGCCTAATACAAGTCTCTTTGCTTAATAGAAAATCTATATGTCATTAGCAAATATCACTGCTAGTGTTTGTGTCCTCAGCCTACATATGTTTGGGACTGCCTTTCTGGTCCTTCCTAGTATTTAGGATATTGTCTGTCATTTTGGTGCCTCAGCACCATCTACTGGTCCATGTTCCCTGTTCTAGTAGTTCCGCTCCTCAGCTGTAACCAGACAGCACAGCAGACCTGGGAGCTACTTTTTGCATCACCCTGGTCCCTCATCCTTCCATGCTGTTATCCACATGCTTCCAGCTGCTGGTTAAGGGTGAACTGACTGGTCCTGGTGAGAGGAGATCTGAGTGGGCTTGTCAGGATGGTTTACTCAGGGGACTGTTTATACAGATGGAACACATGAGACTGTGACAGACTTTGGGCTCTGTCCTCAAATGACTTCAGAGTTTCCTTGGACAGCCATGTGGCTCCAGCTGCCTTGTATGGAGTCCTGTATGGCCTGAAATATGTGTGTTTATCATGCTGTATTATAAAAACATGTCATACAACCATAGCATGGTTTGGAAGCGACCCTAAAGCTCATCCAGTTCCAACACCCTGCTATGGGCAGGGAAACTTTCCACTAGACCGTGTTGCTCAAAGCAACTTCTGGTTGTTTTAGTCATTATCCTTTAGAATTTTGGGAAGTGAGGGGCAAATTGGGAATTAATAATTGTGATTATGGGAAATGAACTTGAAATGTGTGCCTTAAAAACACGTATCTAAAGCTTGACTTTACCAGTGTCATGTGTATCAACTATGCAGAAATTGATACCCAGTTTTCTTCCTAGTCATACCTTTTGCCCATTTCAGTGGCATGTGGAAGGAGAATTTAAAAAGAGCAACATCATCCTGGAGTCCTAAGTCCTTGAATTAAGGACAGTCATTGTCACTAAAATGAACCTTTACTTCCCATAATTAACTGTTTTAAAATGGTAACTGACTTGGGTGCTGTTATGTCTCTTCAAATGACCAAATGTTTTGTTTTTGCTTTCCCCCTGTCTTGCAGGCGTACAGTTGTCCCATGTGGGCACCCCATTCTTACTTGTACCCTCTGCATCAGGCCTATTTAGCTGCTTGTAGAATGTACCCAAATGTGTCCCTTCCTGTGTACCCGCACAGCCCCTGGTTCCAGGAGGCACCGCCGGCTCAGAGTGAGAATGAACCTGCACAAACAAACAGGCATTTCCCTGTCCAGAGTGAGGCCCGATCCAACGGCCAGGTCCCACAGGTTGATGGTAGGTCTGCATCACTGCCTCTCATGATCCCTACAGCTCAGGTGTCGGAAAGTCAAGGACAGGTCTGTGTGGAATCGGATAATCCAGTCCAAGCTCTTCATACAAACTACGAGGAGTCCCTGAGGGGGAAAAACGTGTTCCCACAGCCACACTTTGGACACAATCACTTTCTAGGAGCTGTTCCAATAGCACCTCCTTTCTTTCCTCACTTTTGGTATGGGTACCCGGTTCAGGGTTTCATTGAAAATTCAGTAGCGAGACCTAATGTTGTTCTGTCACCTGAGGACAAGGAGGCAGCTGCTGGCACCTCTGCTGGCATGTATGTGGCTAAGGAATGCAGCCCTCCAGTTCCCGGAGGAAACTCTGCAGAACAGCTTCAGAGGACTGACAGCAGCAGCGGGTCCAACACTCTGCCGTTCCCTGTGGCTGGTGCAAGAAGACTCCAGGAAGCTCCAAAGGAAGCTCCAGCTAGGGCATCTCAGCTGGAGCAGACTGGTCCTTCGGCTTCTCTGGCCAAGCAGAAAGGAGCGGGGCAGCGAAATCGTTCCCCACAAACACCGGGCACTGAGAGGCAGCCAGCAGTGCCCAGCACCCTGCCGGTCCCGGCAGAGCCAAAAAATGAACCGAAACCCAGCGCTCCCAGTCGTAAGGAGAAGAGTGATAAAGGGAGAGAGTCCAAGGGCACTGGCAGTCAGCAGACAGACAGCAGGGTGCAGCGCACCAGGGAGGAGAGCTCTGAAGATGAGAGTGAAGTTTCTGATATGCTGCGAAGTGGGAGATCCAAGCAATTCTATAGCCAGACTTACGGAGGAGGCAGAAGGCCCAGGGTTGAGTGGGGTTACTCCAGCAGGGGAGGATACCAGTTCCAAAGAAATGAGGAAGCCTGGAAAGGGCCACCTGGCAGGGGCAGAGATGATGGCTACCAGTGTCAGCGGAACTTCAGAGGGAGGCCGTACCGCAACGACAGGAGAAGGGCAACACAGGGAGATAGTCAGAGGGGGCACCAGACATAGAATGAGTGGATAACTGAAGATGCTAAAATGCATAAAGAGATTTGAAGTAGCAGTTAAAAATCGTTGTATTTCCTTTTAGTAAAGTTCAAGATAATGTTGTTTTAACTTTTGGCGAGTGAAGACAAGGAGGATGTGAACTCCTACCATGTGTTTTTTGGGGGATTATAGTTTGTTTGGCTTAGTAATTTTTTTCCTAAATGTCAAACCAGGAAAAAAAAATAGGTTTAGTGTTTGGTAAGCCTTTTTCCCCCTACAAACAATAGGGTTTGTGATAGAAGACATGTACATTTACTGGAGTGACAAATTACAGCATTTGACGTGATCTAGATTCTAAAATTGACGGTAACATTGCACCAAATAGAAATGTAGATTTTATCATACAATGCCTTAGTTCTGAACTGAGCTAAAGGAATTCTCAGCCTACTGCACTGTTGTCTTTGATGCTTCCAACCCAAAGGCCTTTCATCTCAAAACCAGAACACAATTGATCTGTCAAACTTGAATGTTTCTCTTCAGTGTGTTCCACATGTGGCAGCCAGCTAGCCCTGGGTCTTAGGTCTGTTGTATATAGTTCTTTTCATATTCATAGGGTATATTTTTGAATTTTACAAAGCATTTATTTGTTGAACTCAAAATCAAGACAGGCAGTCGAGGATAGCTGGGTATGAATTCGTGAGATTGACTGTTTCCACCAAGGATTCTTACTGCTGGGGTGACTAGAATGGTGCCTATGCTGACTGAATAATGACAAAGACAATAAAAACGTAGATGCTATGCATTTCCAAAATAATTCTGCACCTGTTAAAATAGCAGAAGTTTTTTTAATGCCACTTTAACACTAATGCACTGACAAATCCTAGATATTTTGTGAGGAGAGATGCATAAAGGACGTGATGTTTTTTAAGTTTGTATGATTGAGCTACTGTTCAGTATTGTTTTGTTGTTGCACTGTTGATGCAGATTCGTGTTTTGCATGTACAACTCCTTGCTGGAACTACTCTGAGAAGTAAGATAAGAGTGTCTCGGTGCGCTCTGCTCTTTCCCCACCGTTCAGAAGAAAGTGGCTTCTGCCTTATATTTTTACACTGTGTTGGAGTTCTGATGCTGTTTCTTCTGACCCTGATCATGATCCCTGCAGTGTTCCTGTTGCCTTTGCAGTTTGGATGTTCAGCTGTCCAGACTCGGAGAGCGCAGTGTGCAGTGTTCACTCGGCTCCGTTGCTCTGTAAAATTAACTGTTGTGTATATTTTTATATCTCTGTATATAGCAGTGTAGGTGATGGTACCTTCTGTTTGTGTCCCAGGTAGTACGCTCTTGATTAGGCAACCGGAGCAATAGCGGTAATTCTTTTCCGATGCATGCTATGTATAAAACCCTACTTAAAATAAATGTTTGTCTTTTCACTTTCTTTCTAAATTGTATTTACCTATTTGAAAGTGTTGCAGTGACATTTAATATATGGGTTTGTTCAGAGGGAGCTGCTCGTAGACAGCAGCAGAACTAAACCACTTACTACATGGGCAAGCTATGAATTGAAAGGGGACATGAAGTGGATTTCTAGTTCTAACTCAGAATGGTGGGGGGCAGAGGCTGTGCTGCGGGGGTTTTGTTATTCTAGCCTAAATACTTCTCATAAATGCATTCAGGATTTTGAAAGATACCATCTTCAGTTTTTCAGATGGAGACTTAAAAAGGGCTTCCTGTCATCATTCCTAAGGAATGTCATCATTCCGGGGAGGTCCTAAAATGTAGCTACAGTTGTAGCCTGATCTGCCCAGCAGTCACTGGAATAATCACTCTGTACTAGAGCAGGCATTTAACTGTGTGCTTTGTTGCAAGAATGGAGGCCATGTGCTTTCCAAACAAACTTCCTGGGAAAACAAATGCGTGGCAGTAACTGGTAGGGCTCTGCTCTTAGAATTTACTTCTAAAACTTGACTTGTACTATTTAAGATGTACCTGTGCCCCACTTTACTACTCTACACCAGTTAAGGACCTAAGTGTGCCCATGTAGCTTCTTTTCCACCTTCCCTGTTGACATAGTAAATACAGTTTCCTCTGGTTTTGCTGAAAGACTCATATTTCAAATGGCCAAATCCTTTACCCAGGCCAAGATGGTTTAGGTTGTAGGACCCCAGTGGTGTTTACAGGAGTATATGTAATAGTCAGCATATAATGAACTGAGAGATAATGGCTTCAGCTGTCTGCTGAACCACATCTTTACCTTACCCTAATTAGGTCCGATTAACAGAAGATGCAGAGTTCAAATCCCTTATGCTCATCTGCATGACTTCAGTTAGTACAGAAGTTTTTGTGTGAACAGCTGCTGGTGGCGATGTACTCATTACCTGTACTTCATCACGGAGTAGCTCTGCTGGTATAATGCAGATGGCCTGGTGGTGACAGACAGACACAGCAAGGTAGCATGTATGTAAGACCTGATACTGCGGAGGTTATAAAATAGAACGGCTTTAAAAATACACCAGTAAGGCAAATTTCTGCCTGCTCTTGTAACTTACAGAGCAAAAATATCCATAGAGAACGGAGCTGTGTTTTCGCAAACCTTTCTCACATGCCCCTGAAGGCAGAGCGGAGAACTGTTGCATGGGCACTGCCCTTCCTTCCTGTCTCCCCTAAGGACCTTCCTGTGAAAAAATATTTGCTTCAATTTTGTCTACAGCAAAGATCAAAATTCCTGCATCTTAACCATGTACAACTGTCATTTCTCCACGGGAAGCACCTACTGATGGAGGAATGAGCTGGAAACCCCAGCATGAACCTTTCCTTACGGTGTAGGTGTAAGTTGCAGAAGATTGAAAGACTTTTTAGTGTACTCTTCAAGATGTTTAACTGCGTACTGTCCTGTAAGTAGGTCTGAAAAGATGCACGGGGACAGGTGACTAAAAAAAAGCATCGATATTTACCTTCATATTGTTTGTACTCCATCTTTTGTATGTTCTTTACTACAGCATGAGAAAAGGTGTGCATAATGACAACTGAAATAAATCACTCATTCAGCACGTGTGTAAGAACTTTTGCACTGTGTCACAGACAGCTGTAAGTTAAGAGGATGTTTATTTATGAAACCCTCATCCAGAGACATTCAGCCTTGTTAAAACATGAGTGGCTTCTGTATCTTGGCATTCTTGGAAAGGTTCCCTCTGGTGAGAAAACCGCCTCAAAGGCTCTTAAAATGAGGGGGTTCCGGCAGTATGTGGTACAGCTGGACGGAAAAGCTCCCTCAGATTCTGAAAAATCAGCAGACTCGTGCACAATTTCAAGGTGTTCTATTTTGAAATTATTACACTGAAAATAGGGCTGTCTCAGCAAAATATAGAAAGTGGCAGTTTTACGTGGACTAGGATTTACACTGCTACTGGTCTTGGATGTTACAAGCAGCAAGNTGGAAAGGTTCCCTCTGGCTGTTAAAATGAGGGGGTTCCGGCAGTATGTGGTACAGCTGGACGGAAAAGCTCCCTCAGATTCTGAAAAATCAGCAGACTCATGTGCACAATTTCAAGGTGTTCTATTTTGAAATTATTACACTGAAAATAGGGCTGTCTCAGCAAAATATAGAAAGTGGCAGTTTTACGTGGACTAGGATTTACACTGCTACTGGTCTTGGATGTTACAAGCAGCAAGAGATTTTTAAGCTCCGAAAGATTTAAGTGTTCTAAAACCTGATTGAGCCTTCTCATCCACCAGTGTTTAGATTCCAATATGTGTTTCTATATGCCAGTTACCGAGATGCTCAGATCCAAAATTTAATCATCCAGGAAAAAGTAATTTCCACTCTTCTTTTGTTCCACATCCTTAGGAAGAGAAAAAAGGTCAGTGTTACTTGAAGTATCTTTGGCAGATTTGAACATAGTTGAAATAAAGAGACATATAGCTAAACACTTTTCTATTTTCATAGAATGGTTTGGGTTGTAAGGGACAGTAAAAATCATCCAGTTCCAACCCCCCTGCCACAGGCAGGGTCACCTTCCACTAGACCAGGTCCCTCCAAGCCCCTTCCAACTTGGGCTTGAGCACTGCCAGGGATGGGGCAGCCACAACTTCCCTGAGCAACCTCTGCCTGTGCCTCACCACTATCACAGGGAAACACTTAATCTAAACCTTCCTTTTTTCAATTTAAAGCTATTTCCCTTGTCCTGTTCCCCACACGCTCTTGTAAAAATACCCTCTCCAAATTTCCTGTAGGCCCCTTTTCTTACTACTTGTTTCATACACTGTTCTGAAACTACCAGGTTAGCCTTCAGTTAGTTCCTTATTTTTAAAACCTGGCTTCATATGACATAGCTTTGGCTTTACTGTAAAAGTGCTTCTCTCTTACCTTGATTGAATTGAGTTTGTTTATTCTTGGTCTGTAATTGTTGGGGTCTCTTCTAAAAGTGATTTCAAGTTGAGATAAAAACTTATTCATTCCAGCCAAAAGAGTCTGTGGACTGTTAAGAGAGAACATTCCAGCTCAACTGTCAGAAGTTCTATACTGTGCAGATTACAGGTAGTTTGATCTCCACCCTGAGCTCATTCAGGTCTGGTAACACAAGCATGAACTGTGTCTGACATACCAGGACGTGCTACGTTTTCAGTCAAATCATGTCTCAGACAAGAAGTCAATAACTACTACTCTCATCCTTCAGCAGTATCTCAGACACATGTTTACTTCATATGGCTCGCATCAAGTACTTGGTTATTACACTGGTCTAAAAGCTTCTAGTGTTTTAGACTGCTCCTCTGGAATTCTCTGTACATCACATGAAATTATTTGCAGGCATGTACCAAAAAGGACAGCTTTGAAAAAGTAAAACTCATGGACTGCATGTGTTACATGTTGCTGTCAAGACTTGGATTTTCACAGGTACATACCCTTAGTACACTGTTTTCTCTTAACAGATCTTCATGTTCCTAAATATAGTTTACAATTGGTGCTTTCTTTCATTCCTTACAAGTGCCACTTATTTCTGGCAGAAATTTAATTGGTGTGCAGCTGCTTAAGGTTAATTTAAACAAGGAGCTGGTCAAGCTTGGGTCAACCCCATTTTCTTTTCCTTGCTTCAAAACAAAAGCCAGAACCCTCCCAACACTGATGGGTTACACTAAATGCAGCTTGAATTTCAATGGGCAAGGATGTTTCACCTCTTATTTTTGTTGATACTTCTGATAAAACAATTTATTCCTGCCTTGTTCTCCTCATCTTGCTTACTAATCCAAAGAAGCCTCTTACCTGTTGGCAAGTGTGTTCTTGGAAGGAATACCATCAAAAACAATCACACGATCAGCAAGGTATGTAGCCATGATAAAATCATGTTCTACCACAAAAGCTGTTTTTTTAGCATGGAGAATGAAACTGAAATAGAAATTTGAGAAAAAAAGAGAGAGACAGACATGGAAGTGAACTTACTGTACAACTACTGGGAATTTCAGTTCTTTACCCCCCGTGTCTACTTTACCGTTTAATGACTCTAGCAGCCATCAGACGTTGTTCAGAGTCCAAATATGCTGAGGGTTCGTCAATCAGGTAGACATCAGCAGGTTTACCAAGACAAAGAGCTAATGCGACGCGCTGCAACTCACCCCCAGACAATGTTTGAACCTATTGGGGTAAGAGGGAGGAAGGATGTATTTAGTTCAGAGACAGGCAGAGAACTAAAGCAGAAAAATTAGGCTGTTGTCTTGTGCAATTCATACCTCCTGGTCAATGATGTTTTCTATTTGCAGAGGTTTCATGACATCAGTTACAAACTGGGGGTGTGTGTAGGCATCTCTGATCTTTTCATGCAGTAGCTGACGGACACTTCCCTAGTAAAAGAAAAATGCTGACCCTCAGTTTTAGGCACCACGCCATAAGAAAACATGTAGCAGAGCTTTCTGTTCTGGGCATAAAGAAGTTTGACCTGTGTATTTCAGACTTCTTGGAGCAAACACAATACTTAATAACTAAAGCTTAAACGTACTGTAGATTTAGGACTGATCTTCTGTGGTTTGTAGCTGACATTCAAGACTGGAACCTCACCTATGAAAAGATAAAATCTATAATGAAAACAAGAGCCTGTCGAGTGTCTTCAAACTAGGTTTCAACTAAGGTATGAAGCATTACCTCCTTCATCAGGTGTAAGTCTTCCTGCGAGCATCCGGATAAATGTAGTTTTGCCAGTTCCTGAAATAAAATGAAAGTTATAAATTATTTCTGACTTTTCAGTAAGTTAGACCTCTAACAATCAAGTCACTGATACAGAAAGATGAAAGCTTCATAAAGAATACATTTTGCAAGTTAAACTGCTTCAAGAATTCCTATGTTCACTTCCAGCAAGCAGCACTTCCTATTGTTTTTTCAAGTAAAAGAGACATCCGAAGCGGCAACATTCTAGACTTGTGGCTAAGCTCATCAGCTGAACCCTCATTCTGCCAATCTAAGTTCTTAAATGGGGCAAGGGACAAAACCAATGGCATCGGTAGTACGCAGTAATTCTTGCTATTTAGAGAGCTAGCTTATGCCACAGCATCTTCACTAGGTAACAAGCAGTTCAACCTGACTCAAACCTAGTCATTTTGAACCCTGAAAAATGGCTTTAGGAGCATAGTTAAGGCTGCAGAAGCAGTTTCTTACCATTTTCCCCTAACATCACCATAATTTCAGAATCCGTGAATTCTCCAGCTACTATGGATAGTTCAAATTCTCCCATCTTTTTTTTCATTCCTGGGTATTTGTACATACACATCTTTTTAACCTCTTCTTCGTTAGCTGTCTCAGCCACTTTAAATACCAGAGATGCATCTCGGAACCTCAGATTTTCTGTTGGAACATAGCCATCTAAGAAAATGTTTATGCCTACAAAAGGAGGAAAAAATCTCATTAAAAAAGGTCTACAACAGAGCAACACAAGATGAATTTCAGTTCTTGGCTGTCAATTCCCATTGGATAAGAACAACAGTGGATTTTAAAGGGCATGTTAGAACAGGGAACAAACTCTCCTATTTGAAGTGTGTAAATTATGTAAACTGAATGAAGAAAAATCTGACTAAAATCATAGAAAGGCTGTAGAAGCTCTTCCTGCAAACCCGGTATTAGTCACTTGCATAGGGTTCAAAGAAACTACTGCTGCTGGACCTGCTCTCACAAAACCAGTTATTACCAAGTCTCAGTGCTACAAGCAGGGCCAATTCAGGTGAATGCTACACACCTCTGTACTGTGCAAACTTGCTCCTGACCATTCTCTACTATTTATAGGGTATTTTGTGTAACTCCACTGTTTACAAACCACCTACAAGTGTGAAAATCATGGCCTGAACAAGAGACAAAGGGCATTTCATAATTAAGAGTTTTGGGCTGAGGTGTAAGTTTAGGGTTAGGATTAGAAATTCCACACAAATTAAAATGGTAGTTTGTTAGTTACTGAACTGTAACAGGAAGAAGACATGTTCCCATAACAGACAAGCAGCACTTTGGTACTTTTCTTCCCTATAATTTTCTGGGGCATGTTTAAAAAGAGAAATACAGCAATTACCTTCTCTTACGCTGAAAGGCATGGTAACAACACCATAAGCACTTGGCACACCATACAGGCAGCAGATGAAGTCGGAGAGATAATCCAACACACTCAGATCATGCTCTACGACAATAATGTACCTGAAAAATAGAGCCAGAGCCATGCTTTTACATTGCAATACAAAACACAAATACAAAACACTCTAGTCCTGCATAAGCAAAAACCATCAACATGATTCTCATTTAATATGGCTTCTTTGATTAATACTTAATAAGGACAGAGCTCAAATCTCTGATAAGCCTTTTTTTCCCCAAACATTCCAATAAAGAGACGTTGTGAATGACAAGTTGAAAATCCATCTTCAGCACGAACTGTGAGTAAAAGGATATTGATTGACTGGAGCAAAAAGTATTTAGCATATTTTAAGAAAAAATGAGAACTTCATGAGAAGTGGATGGAACAGCAATATTCAGGTGAAAAAGAACCACCTCTATTCTCACCTTTATATTAGCAAATGCTGAAACAGTACAGACACTAGAGGAAATAAGTTTCCAAAATGCAAAGAAATAGCATGTTATGGACTTGGAATATTCTAAACATCTATTAGTGCACCATGTTGAAAAGGCAGCACTTCTATGTAGATGGGCTGGATGTTTCTTCCCTCTGTAAACAGGCATATTGTTACAGTCTAGCAAAACATCTGAAGTTTGTACTTACCTGTCAGGGTTTATTAGAGATCGAATAGTGATGGCAGCCTTCAAGCGCTGCTTGACATCTAGGTAGCTAGAAGGTTCATCAAACATGAAGCTAGCCCCAAAAGAAAGAATAAAGTCTTGATGAATGCAAGCTGTATACGTATTCAGAGCTAGTACTAACATTTCAACCATTAAATTCACAGAAATAACCACTATCGTTATTTACATTCTGTACTGCCACCTGTCTTGAATCGATGATGACTGTCATGTGAAATTATTAAACGATTTAAGTGTTCCTCTCCTGAAAGCTCTGACAAGGTTATTAAATGTTACAAGAGATCAGCGACCAGTTAGGAATCCCATGCACTCATGAACTGAAAAGTACAAAAGTACTTGGGAAGACTGAAAGCAGGGTTATCTTCCCAAAGAGAAAAACAATAAAGCAAACAAGAAAACCCACCCAAAACCTGCACCAACCGAGAAGAAGCCCAGCCAAAGAGAAAAGCCACAGCCCAAACAAACAATTTGAAGCAAACAAACAAAAAACCATCACCACACCTCACATGCCCTCCCCACACCCCCCCCCCAACTCTTGGGATCTCCCTTTCTCGGTCCCTAGTTGTTAGGAAACAGCATGGACTAGACAGTAATTTCCTGGTTGTAAGACGGGACAGGTGCTTCCCCACCTCTTCTCCTATTTCTTATTCAGAGATGCCATGTGGCCACATTTATGTGGCATTAGGAAGCGTTCTGAAGTTGTGGTGCTGAAATTTAACACTGAGCTCTGAAATCAGCAATTTCCTTGCAGATGAAGTATAAAACCCCAGAGATTAGATATGGAGTAAATATGGATCTCATGTGCTAAACTGGTAAAAACAATCTTTTGTTTGTAAATCCTTTTCTTAAAGTATTTCAATCAAAAGTATCATTTCTAACAATAAATGTAAACCAGAGGATCTCATTCTGAGACACATTATGAGAAGCGATGTATAACAGAAGTAAATTAAACATACATATCAGCCTTCTGAATGCAAACAACGGCACATGCAAATCTCTGAAGTTCTCCTCCTGAAAGGTCCTCAACATTTCTTTCCTTCAGATGAGTTAAGTCTGCAAATAAGCGGTTGAGATATAACCAACACAACAGTTCATACTTTTATTACCTACAGAAACATGTATAATCACAGCAGACATCCTACACAGAGAAAAAAACAAAGCAGTAAAGTAAGTGTTCAGTTTACAAGTAACATTCTGATGCTTCTATATAAGTCCTAGCAAGTTATGGCTTCTCTGCAGCATTAGCTCATTAATTTGTACAGCTGCATCATGCAGAAGAATTACATTTCTATTTGGCTTTCCGTCTTCTATTTCACAAGATTCCCAGCCCTAAAACCAAACCCTACCTGTTTTAAAAGCGTTTCTTGTCAGACCTGACTGAAGAGTTCTGATTTTCAGGAAAATCAGGTCTCCCAAATGCTACAATCAGCGGGTGAAGCCAGTATTTTCTCATCAGCTTCAGGAACAGCCCATTTCCAGAATACATTGTTTCGCTAATAACTTAAGTGGGACTCAAGGGCCATCCATGCTCTTGACGGCACAATGTAGCCCTGCCATTACCACCCACATCTACCACAAAGAGGCCTGTTGTTAATTTAGCAACACCTAAATTTAACAACAACTGAATTCAGAGCACCTACAAAAACTTCCCAGGGCTGGACTATGCGGATGTTCTTCTTAACTGCATTATTCTCAGAAATCAGTACTCCCACTATGATCAGCTAGATATAAGATTTTGAGCTGAAAATCTCTGATGACTGTCATGTGACTGTCATCTGACAAGAAGGGATGCTAAGATTTTGCCAGAGTTGTGAGCAAGCAAGAGAAGCAGATGGCAACCAGAATTTTCCCAGATTTAAAAATGAACACTTTCTACCATGAAACAGATACTGCACTGGATTCTGTCAACTTGCATTTATCAATTAGTTAGACTAAAGCATCTTTACTTCCCCCCACCCTTTCTAAATGGCATAATTTAAATCTACTATCACATTAGTAGTTGACTTTGTTTTTTTCAGTATGAATTTATCTGATTTTTATCAAATACACTCACCAAGCTGCTGACACACAACAGTTTGTGTCTTGGTTTCATCCTTCCTATCCAGAATTGATCCCACTGTTCCCTGCATGATAGACGATAGTAATAGTACTTAAAACCAAAAATAATCTTTAAACACAAGCGAAGTACTACAGGAGAGGCTCCCAGCTCTCTCTCAGCTCCTGAGATTTCTCACCTTTGCAGCTTTAGGGATCTGGTCCACATACTGAGGTTTAATGATAGCTTTTAGGTCATCTTCCAGGATCTTGGTGAAATAATTTTGTAACTCAGACCCTCGGAAATAAGTCAAAATTTCTTGCCAGTCAGGTGGATCCTGTGACAAGATTAAAGCCTCTGTTTACTTCGACCATTCTAAACACATCATTACAAACACCTAATTGTAAAACTGTGATCGATGCAGCGAACAGAACGTGCTTGCAAGATAAAAAAAGCCTGGAAAATAGCAAGTTACCAAATGGTGATGTTGCCTCTGCGAAGTTTCCATTAAAAGGAAGGGAAAACCTAAAAATATGCCATTGCACCAAGGGAAGATGAAGTTCAGGTATTTTCCTCCAGGTGTCACTAGCCCTTTAAAGAAAGGGCATTTTAAATTTATACTCGGGACATCCAAAGCTTTCCTTAGACAGTTAAGAAGATGTGAGTGAAACTACCTGATGGGCAAAATGGAAGTGTGGATTCGTGTAACTGCACTTTTTAGCTGTGAGGCTTAGCTAACCCAAAGGAAAAGGATTTCACTGATAACATCAACTTGCACAAAAGAGGTGATAGAATCTAGACATTTTCTCTGCTTTTAGCAAATGTTGTCAAGGAAACAGAAGGAGACAAAGGAAAAATGGCAAAAAAAAAAAGATAGAAGAAAAAAGGCCTGTTGAGAGCAGTGACCCAGGAAAAAGTCACAACTNACATCAACTTGCACAAAAGAGGTGATAGAATCTAGACATTTTCTCTGCTTTTAGCAAATGTTGTCAAGGAAACAGAAGGAGACAAAGGAAAAATGGCAAAAAAAAAAAAGATAGAAGAAAAAAGGCCTGTTGAGAGCAGTGACCCAGGAAAAAGTCACAACTCACACACTTTTACACAGCAAACTGCTCTAAATGGTGCTGAGGTACTTATTTTGATGGTAAACAGCAGCATGGAAACAGAGCAACACAGCCATATTTCTAAACACAGAGGAAATGCTTCATAAGTTTTACAGCAGAAGCAACACTGAAGATTCAATTCATACCACATGCTTCTGTGGTCATGATTTGGTTCTTCACAGGGAAGTCTGATTTTGGAAGCATGGTAATTCAACTATGTACACATTCAGAAAGTCAAAAGTTTTGCTATTTCTGCAATACTACCACCTGAAACAAGAAGTCCACAAAATAACATACACCAAACTTGAAAGAGAATGGGAACTGTAGCTGGGGAATGACTATTTCTTTGCGGGTTTAAGTGGTGGCCACGAAAGGAATGATTTGCTAAAACATTACTCTTTCCGGTAAAGAAACATATGAAGAAAGTTTGAACACACTCGTTCTTGTAAGTCCTTGAAAGAAGGAGTGAACATCAGAATTCAATTGTCACTATGTAATTTGAAGGTGAGAAGGTGGTAACTGAAATACTGTCTGATAGAAAGAGTCACGGAAGCTACTGTTTATGTCTTTCCTCTAGTAATATTCACTCTTAGAGTAGTGCTAGGTAAACAACCCCCTGTAAATTATTTTCCCTGCTGACTGCAGTTTGACTTAGTGTAAAAACATAAGGAAATGGTTTATGACCTTCCATGAAGACCAGCAGATTACAACTTGATCTATGTCTGGTTCTCAAAAAAGACTTTCAAAGTTTCCAAGTACCTAGCAATATGAAGAAACTAAGGATTTTCAGAAATCAGCATTAGTGTGTAGTGGGAAGTATCTTCAGCAACTTGTCACAACATATCTTATAAGAGATCATCTTAAAAAGAAAGATAAAAAAGCCTAAACCATCACGAGGATATATGGTAAGTGCTCGTAAGAACTGGAGCTGTTCAGATAAGATCAGTGTTGAGCTTGGTACAAACTCCACAACTTGAGCTATCTAAATCCCCTGATGGTGAACAGGCTAATCATGCAGGGAAAAGAAGCTGACAGTTTTAAAATCGTATGAAAACCCCCTTGTGTGTGACTTCAAGACAGAAATGTACTGATAATTCTATTTAGCAAGTTACACCTACAATTAGTATCCTTTTCTTTCTTGAAAGATACAGACTTTGCAAAAAAAAAAAAAGAACAACCAACAACAAACAACCCCAGAACCCCCAAAACCAAAAACTCTCTTTTTAATAGCATCCTTCTGCAACTGTTTCTGCATGGAGCAGGTCATTGTCTGTTTAATAGGGAAAGTGCCAATGTTCCTGCAAATTCTACATCGTTCAGACACAAAAACTCAGTGGAAAAAAATCTAAGCACAGCTATGTATAATGCCAACTCTACTGCTGATACATACATCGTATTTTCCAAGATTTGGCTTCTGTTTTCCTGCTAAAATTTTCAAGGCAGTTGATTTCCCAATACCATTGGTTCCAACCAATCCCAGTACTTCACCTGGACGAGGGATAGGCAACCTGTACACAACATCAATAAATCTGGATTACATTAATGCCATCACACCCCAACATTGGGTGTCAAGTAAGTGTTACAATATGCTTTCAGACTTTCTGATTATTTCAGCCTACTTTGTTAACTTGCCAATAGATTAATATAAATTAAAACAGTATTCCTTAATAATAGGTTGTAAGAAAGATTTAAGAGCAGTCTGTTCCTTAACCAAGAGCTCTGCAAAATGAACATTAAAATTGTATTTCATTGTAATACTTTTTAATAAGAAAGCAATTAACATTCAAAAAGGGAAGCTATTAAGGTAACAACTGGGAACACCCCGATGTGCACTGTGTTTGGACTATCAAAATCTTGAATGTTTTGTTTCTTATGTTGGCTGAAAAAGAAAATACCTGTGAAGTTTGAAGGCATTGGCACAGTATCTATGCGTGGTTTCTTTCTCCAGGTTGCTAGGTAAGTTCACAATTGACAAGGCTCCAAAAGGACATTTCTGTAATTGCAAGAAATATATAGATTACTGGTGCACACAAACAATTTATTAACAAAATGCTATGTTGTCTCCTGCACCCAGCTATGCTTTTAAACACTTTTAAGAGAACTTTCACCAAGTTACTTGACTTTCAGTTACACAGTCAACTTTCCAAAGAAGTTTTATGTCACATATTTCAAACTAGCATGTTAGACTGTCGGCCTACAATACAAATAAGGTACACTACATATGTTCTCTAGCTCTTTTACACAAACATCCTTCTACTGCTAGGTGTGTGCAAACACAAACAAACCCAAACAAAATCAAAACCACAGACAGAAAGTTACAACCCGCACCCTGCAACCTAACTGGTTCAGCAAACTGACACAGTATTTCACTTTCTATACGGTAACAATTAACAAGGTGGGATCAGTCAGGGGAAAATCCTGCTTTTTGAAGTTGCAGCAGGCATTACTAAATATAACAGCAAAACCAAGAAAATTTTACCATTTCAAATAAGGCAGCCTTTTACCTTGATGCAAATACCACAGCCAATACAAAGCGTTTCTGAGATCCAAGCGATTTTGCTCTGTGATGTGACTTCTATGCAAAGTTTTCCTGGTGAAAAAAAGAGAGAGTAAAATGAACTCCAAAAAGTTTCTGCAAAGCAGAGCTCT
This sequence comes from Agapornis roseicollis, assembly GCA_002631895.1. Classification (NCBI taxonomy): domain Eukaryota; kingdom Metazoa; phylum Chordata; class Aves; order Psittaciformes; family Psittacidae; genus Agapornis; species Agapornis roseicollis. The sequence continues at coordinate 67,401 of NDXB01005138.1, forward strand.
TGCTACTAAATTCCACAGAGGAACATGGAACTGATTAATGTTCACTGAAGCTTCAGAGCATTCGAAGACTACAAATTGTTCCTGTTCTCAGGCTTTATGAAATGAAGCATGAATGATAAACAAAAACCTAGGAATAATAAAAGCTAGCTCCTCCTAGCAGCGCATTACTTAAAACTTCTCTAATCACTTAAGTACGTGGTTAAATTACATTTCTTACCCATTCGAACCACAGGACAACTTTTCTTGCATTCTTGCCGGCATTTCTTTGGCTTACACTTGTCATGGTTGACAATAGCAATTCTTGTTAATTTGTCTGCCATAATGCGTAATTTTGGGTTAAATACATACACCAATTATGAGGAGGAATAGTGGGAGTCTCACAGACCTTAAGGGAAAAAACAAAACCCAAAAGAGAACATCGTTACTGACAGCATAGAGAAAATCAAACATATATATATATATATGAAGTTACTACTAGCAGAATTCGGAGATGTAAAAAGGGGATAATGATTTGATGTTTTTCCTCCTTTAAGCAACATGGTGCACAGGGCAAAATCTCAGATACAAGTTATTCAGGTACTGGTATGTAAATAACGGCACAAATCTTGCACGTCAGCTTTCCATCCCATTACTATTTCTCCACTGTAAAAATAAAACTGCAATTAGATGTGAAAATGTATTTGTTTCCAAGAAAGCCATGTTGTGACATGAACAGAAGAATCCATACTGCTGCAAATTTCAGTTTCACAAGCTGCCTTCTGTAAAGTAACCTTGCTCATGCTACAGTGCCTGGTAAAGTCAAATTGTGACTACAATTATTACTCCAAGAATCTGATTGTAACACTAATTTTGCAAACTCTATGCCAATATCCTATATTAAATTATTAAAATACTGTAAAATTTAAACTATTTTTCAAAGTGAAAATGTGTAGCTCTATATAGAAAAGTAACTCCAAGCAATATGAACAGTCATACTTGATGATGTTTGATTCTTTTATCTTGACATTCATTAGTATCTAAACAACTACGCTTACATTCTGCATTTCCTAACATAAAATCAAGACTATATAAGGCTGTAAGACACTACAATAAAAAAAAAGCAAGGTTCTTACAAAATTATTTTCAGAAGAGAAAGGTGTTGAAGTACCAGGTGATTAAATATTCCTGAAATCACAAACAATTGCCCTCAAAGAGTGAAATTACTTGTATTCCTCTACATAACTGTCTTTTCCCTTGCTTAGATATCTGTAATGCACACTAAAAATCACTGGATTGTACTGGGCACTTATGTCAACAATTGTAGATTAGGGGAGGGAACAACAAAGTATTTTAAATTTAAGCTTTGATAGATTAAAGAAAAGGCCAGAATGTATTTTAAAGTGCATATATATTTCCTTTACCATATTCACACACAGAACTGAGTAACAGTAATAATGATCTTATCTTCCTATGAGCAACAAAGGTTGCTGCGCCTGAAAGAAGCAAGAATGAAAAAGGTGTACAGCACATTTATCATGTTAAGCTCCATCTCTCCCTAAATTCACCTGTGAGCTTTAGCTGAAGTAATCCTACAGCCACTACTGTAATATGAAAGAAAGGAAGAGACTGGCATCAAACTGGAAGCAAAGGTCAGAAATTAAGATGTTATTTTATCTGTAAAACCATTATTACCATAGTTATGAATATTTTAAGTGGTAGTCTTACTCCTCAGTTTCCAAAGTATTTTTAAACTGACGTCTAAAGATATTCTTCATCAGACAGAAACAGAATTATTACTCATGCTGTCAACCTTATTGTGGCAGTTTCTACTTTAAATGTTTCAATTTGTTTTCATTAATTTTTCAACATTTCCTAAGCCAAAAAGCCCCCATATAACATAGATTGAATATTTAAAAAGATTTTAAAAGTGATTTTACGGTTCTGTATCATCAGATCAGACTGACAAAGTAGGGCTGAACCCTGCAATTACATCCACAGGCCAGGCCAACAGGCATGGAATAACGGGTTTGCAATTCTTATTTTAATACATTTTTCTTACATAATGAGAAAGTCTTACCCTCAAAAAACTATAATGATGTTTGAGTCAGGGTAACTTTTTAGGAGACAGATACTGGATTTTGTCAGTGCTTCAAAGACAGATACATTCTTTGGGAACATAGCCCAGTGCTTTTCATAAAAGTCCTGTAATTCACAGTGTATAGAGTATCTGGGGTTGAACCAATCACTCTCTTTGGTTTCCTGAAGAAATGCCTAACTTGGATTAGCCCTTTCTCCAACCATGCCTGCGTGGCTAAATACCTTGAGCAAACAGAACACACTTGTATCTTCCAGGCAGGGCTCTCCCTGTTCGGTATCTTAGCTCTAACTAGCATGCAAACTATTTCTCCAGGTTTGAAAAGCAAGCTCTAGAAGATTATGCTGCTGTACCTCAGGAGCTTGCCTCCTGTCCTGAGTTCAGCAGTAGCAGTCAATTTTTCTTCTTCTTAGTAGCTGATGCAGTTCTGTGTTTTGACTTTCGGCCTGGGAACAGAGCTGATAACACTGATGTTTTTAGTTGTCGCTAAGTAATGTTTATTCTGACCAAGGCCTTTCTGAGTCTCATGCTCTGCCAGGGAAGAGGGGAGGCTGAGGGGGAAAGCAGGGACAGGACACCTGACCCAAACTAGCCAAAGAGGTATTCCATACCACAGCACGTCATGCCCAGGATGTAACTGAGAGTTACCCAGAAGGGATAGTGCTCTGGGGGGGCTGGAGGAGGTATTTGTTTGGTGCTCGGTCAGGCAGGGCGGGGATGAATTATTTGTCGATGGTTGGTGAGGTGCTGTATTCTCTTCCCTTGTTATTTATCATTATTATTATTGGTGGTAGCAGCAGTGATTTGTGTTATACCTTAGTTACTAAACTGTTCTTATCTCAACCTGTGGGAGTTGCATTCTTTTGATTTTCCTTCCCATCCCTCCAGGAGCAGGGGGAGGGCAAGAAAGGGGAGGTTGAGTGAGTGAATGAGCTGCATGGCTGGGTTTAAACCATGACACCTCCCCTGTGCAACCTCCCAAACTTCTGTTGCCTGAGCAGTGCAGATAGCAGAGCAGACAAACACTCCTCTCAGCCATATACCCTTCTAGTATGGTGCTTAGCTTATGAAACCAAAGCAGGAGAACAGGGCAGGGTTTGCTCTAAACGACCAAGGCTTGGAACAATTAGTTTTGGCCACCCATCTCAGCAAGCTTTCCACCCAGTCATGGTGGGATAAGCAGACTAAAGTTTACACTATTACCTGCTGCTGAATCAGACTGAGGTTGGTAAATAATAAAAGACCCTATTTTTTTTTCCCCCTTCCAACCTATTTATATGGGAAAATGCCCATCTGTGATGATGAGTTTTGAAGGGTCCGCAGAGTTAAACACAACAAAGTATCAATGAAGTACTTGGTAGGGGGAACAGAACTAGTGAGACATACACTCATGCCTCCCTGCTCCCATTACATGATGGAAGTATCAGTTTATCCAAAACTCTACAGTGATCTTAAACTATTTTCAGAAAGAAAATACTTGTGACTTCTTTTACTTCTGCAAATTTTGCAGGTCTGTCCTCATGCTTATTATGGTAACTGTCCACAAGAGAAAATAACAACTGTCAGTTCTACTGAGAAATGACAGCTTAGAGCAGTTTAAACAAGACTGTCCAAACCCAGACTGAACTCAAGTTAACTGCAGTTACTTTGGTGGCATTTACCTTAACACAATAAATAGAATGGTCTGATTTCAAGGTGCAGACAGTAGAACTCTCAGGACATTGAACACAGGTCAGCAACATATACATCACACAACATATATACTCTACAATACAGCATGCATAAAGTAATTGCTAAGTACAGTCAGCAGTTTAAGGGCAGGAGAAACTGGCATTTCTCCTTTCAGAAGCAGTTGTTGTCCCTTCCAAATCAAGAACAGAACAAAAAAGGAAAGAACAAAGATTTTGATACTAACTACAAGAGTAAAGTATTATTTTGAACTAGTGAAATTACGACAGAGTGACAACAGAAAATCTTTCCAGCATGATGGAATGACAACACAGGTGAAAAAGTAAGAGAGAAATAACAAATGGAGCAGGAGTAAGGAAAGAAAAAATTCTAAAAACCTTGACTTATCATTTACTGAAGCCAAAAGCTGTCCACTAAACCCAATTATGGCACCTGGTACAGACACTAAAACGCCTGAAAATAAGCCACAAACATGTTATCACAAGCATTTTAATTTAAGTGTTTTAGGCTCTGTGACAAAGCAGCTGTTCTCTGACAAACCTGAGTAAATTAAAGAAAAAAAAAATGTCAGCAGACCTTGCTGCCTGTCACAAAGACAACAGTAATGTACAGCCTGTAGCACAAATGTAACATACTTGCATTAAAAATACTGACTTCTTTCACAAGCATTAGAGTTATGTTAGAATTTCCTAAGTCAAATCACCTATGGCCTAGAAGGATTTGTAAATACATTCAGCTGGTCAGACTTAAACAAAAAAAAGCCATACATAAAAGTAAATGAAGACTGAAAGATAACCAGAGACCATACAATTCAACTATGTTAAGGCACAATCCGTGCTCAGAACGGAGCCATACTTTGCAGCAAAACAGTCAACATTTTGTTAAAGTATGCTGCATTAGACCTCAAAGATAAATGCTGTGAAAGAAGTGATGGTGAGCAGCAATTGAGCTTTCCTCTGAAAACAACTAACCTCAAGAATTATCTCTCAGCCTCCTTGCTAATGGACTACAGTCAACTCCATGAGATCAAGAAAGTTAAGAACCAGAATAGCCAAAGAAAATTTAAATGGAAGACAACTGGTTTTCAAACTGTGCATGGCAGATCACTACCTCTGTAGGTGTCAAAGCAGAAATAATATAAGAACAAACAAAATCTACTAGGAATTACAAACTACTCTATGCTTCAGGTTTTGACATTTTAGAAACTGAGACAATGCACAAAAAGAAGTTTAAACAAGCTCCAAGTCTCTTTACTGTATTTAACTCATTACATTACTCATGAAGCAGAACATGACTATGAAAATAAAGCCAATGTTAACATGAAAAGCATATGCTCAAACATACTGACGCAGCATAATGAGTGGGTGTGTGTAGCTGGAGCTGAACAGTATTAATTATCACTCTTTCAGTATTTTAACTTTAAGTGAAATGCTTGAGAATAAACTCATAAATTAGCAATCTACCACATGAAAATTAACACAAGTACTTCACGACCACTTGTTTAGGAAACCATAGCAGAGAACATCAGATCTGCCACACAAATTTGCAGGTGAAATAACTCCGTGCATTCCTGAGAGGAAACATCGCCATGATCCTAGAGAAAAGCCCTGCCGAGATCTTCATTTTGTTTCTTACACGTATCTTGTAAAAACCAGTCTTACCCTGTCACCTTACCAAACATGCAAGAAGTCTTTATCTCCTCACCACGCAAGCACCCACGTGGATATCAACTTTCCCCAGAGTAAGGCAAACCATAGCATTTTTGCCTTCACCGGAGCCCCCTGCCTTCACCGGAGCAAACCCGCGGCTTGCCCTTCCCCGGAGCCAGGGCACCAGAACGCGAGGACCCCCCGCCAGGTCTCCACAAGAAAGCGATGCCGGCGGCTGAACCCAGCTGCAAAAGGAAACGTTTTCTCCGACACCCACCGCTGCTGCAGCATGGGGAGGGGGACGTACGTGTGTGTGACAGAAAAGCAGTGCCAGAAGATGACGTACAGCTCGCCTCAGAGACGACGGACTGTATGTGCGGGCCATGTCAGCCAGAGAAGGGGCGGCCTCCTGCCACACATGGCCTCATCTTCTTTGCGGGCCGTACCGTGAATCAATGGAGCATGCGGGCCGGCTCCCTTAGGGCTGCGGGACAAGGACTTCGGGACGGCTCGTCGCACAGCGCAGCTGGCCCACCTTGCCGGGCCCCGCCAGCCCTGAGGCCCGGGTGAGAAACGGTGGGCCGACCCCACTCCCGTGACTGGTGGGGACAAGCCACAGGCCCCAGCCCCCCATCCCACAACCCGTGAGAAGCCGCTTACCAGGAGATGGATTGAGGAAGGCGCCTCGCAAGCAGCGAGGCCGGGCCGCAGCGGGGAGGAACCGCTGCCTGCTGTCCCGTCCCGCGGGCCGGCACGCAACGTGCTCCGCCGCCGCCACCCGGCCAAGATGGCCGCCGCCCCCGCAGGGAGGAGCCTGGGCGCGCACCATAGAGACGAAGTGAAAGAAGGGACGCAGAAAGAGAAGCTCACCATAGAGAAACCGCTCGGGGAGAGAGCGACACCTCCCGCCACAGGGCGGGGAGCGAGAGGTGTCAGTCGACGCGCTTAGGCCGCGACGGCCCATGACGCTGTCTTCGGGCGACGCCGAGTTACACGAGAGGTATGCCAGCTGTCCGGCTGCCCGCCTTCTCTCCGAGGCACAGCAGTGTGAGGTCACCGGGCCGTTACGGCCCACACTGGCCGGGCTCCTGGGGAGGGGGGTGTTGGAGCGCCCCGGAGCAGAAAGCCTCTAGCTCCGCCTCTTCCTACCGTGTGCACGCGGGTACCGGTGGCCTGGCCCCGCCCCTTTTCTCTCTCATAGTCCGCCCCACTTTCAAACCGGGCTCGCGGCGCGGGGTCTTTGCGCGTGCGCGGCGGCACATCGGCTCCGTTGGCGGGCGCGGAGCCTCTGGCCAGGCCNTGTGCACGCGGGTACCGGTGGCCTGGCCCCGCCCCTTTTCTCTCTCATAGTCCGCCCCACTCCCCGCCGTTCTCTTTCAAACCGGGCTCGCGGCGCGGGGTCTTTGCGCGTGCGCGGCGGCACATCGGCTCCGTTGGCGGGCGCGGAGCCTCAGGCCTGGTAGAGGGTGGCGGAGGTGGTGGACCCCAGTGCAGGGATACGCGTGGCGGCGGCGGCGGACCCGCTGCCCTCTCGTCGCCCCTTCGCCTGCTACAGCGGCTGCGAGGATCAGGTGGGCATGCTGCTCCGTACCGACACGGCGGCTGAGGGAGTGGTTTGTCCCCTGTCTCGCCCCTTGGTGTCACGGCAGCTGCGGGAGCTGTGCCTGGGTAGAAGGCTGGTGCGGTGCCTTCGCCCAGCTTCTGGAGCGCCTTCCGACCCCTGGCATGGGGCTGGGGCTGCTTAACCGGTGCCACCGCCGGGTTCCTCCCTCAGCGAATGGTTGTGCGTTTGAGTTGAGTCCCCAGCTGGGAGCGGGAACGTGATCTGGTGACTGAGCACAGCCGATGTGTTTCGTGAGTAGGGTTGCTCAGTTATTTCCGATATTGAAGTGTTCTGTAGGGCCATAATACAGCGTTGTAAAAGAAATTATGCCTAAAATAGAAGTTCAGAGTCCTGCGAAGAAGTCGTGAGTGGAGGGCTGAGTGGAAGCAGTGAAAACGGACTTCATCCTCTGCTCGCTGTCTAATTTTAAAAACTTAATATAGGCACTTGCAAGGAAGCGTTTGTATGCTTCAAGGAGCTTGTGTAAAGCCACATTTTTAATTTCTGTTGATTAGGGATATAGGTATAAAAGTTGCTAATGTAATCGTCTTGTGCAGGTTTCTCTAATAGCCTTATTTTTAAATATATTTGTTTGGTGATGATGGAAAACAAGTATTTTTTATTAATAGGCTTAAAGCAGTATGCTGAAGGCAGAGTAGAGTAAAAGTAATAGGTGTTTGAAACTGTATGAAGAGAATTATCTGGGAGATCAAATGTACAGGTGAGCTAGTTATTGAAATACATTGTTGCTGAATGCTTGCAGCCATTATTAAATATTAATTAAATGGTAGTAATTTGCATATTCAGTGTTACTGTTTAACCTTCAATCTGAATGAAAAAATAGGAATCATAGCAAGATAGTAGTTTCTGCATTTATCTTGAGATCTTTAAAGGTCTTACACCAACAGAGGTCCATTCAAAGGAAATGAGAGCAGGGGAAAGAACTTGTGAGGTAAAATGTAGTGCAAGTATGAAAATTGTAGGGAATTCTAAGGTATGAAAGCCTCTTCCAGGCAAAAGAAGACAAGAAAAACAGTCTTATAAATCATGAATGTTGCAAAGACACTGGAGTAGTCAGTGCAGCCTTTGTTCAGGTTTGATGGAGAAGTTGTAGACAGATGCTTGCTAAAACTGAATGAAATTGTTATGATGGGAATGCAATCGGAATAATAATTAAAAAAAGGGCAAAACTTATTGAGCTTTGATCCCCTGAAAGATTCTGTGGAGGTGGTTTAGGGGGAGAACTTGTCAGTAAGCAGAAAACAGTTAAAACTGATGTGTGAACAGGAAATGGACTAGTTTGATTTGTTAGGAATGGTCTAGATCAACCTCTTTTTTTCCAGTAGCCAGTGCAGTTAATGAGGAAGGAATACAAGGGGCTTATCTTGATTTTTGCAGGGTTTCTGCCATTGTTTGGGCTTATGTTAGAAACAGACTACTGATATGGGATCTAAACCAGTTTTTGTGAGATTTTGTACACCTGGTTGAGAAATTGCTTTCTGAAGCGGATTTGTAAATAATTCACTTTAAACAAAGATGCCAGGAAGTGTCCTCCTGTCGAGTTCTGTTATGGATGCACATTCATTTTTTTTCCTGTAATGGTTAGCATGGAAGAGATAGGCTGGCAAGTTGGAAGGATTGAGAGCACTGTACAGCTCAGGGTCAGAATTCAGAATGATTGTAAAGATTAATAGCAGATTCGAAATCAGTGCAATTAAACTCAGTTAACTAGAACTGGGGGAGGAACAGAACATAGGAATGAGAAATTAAAGATGGAAACGGTAGTACTGAACAGCAAGTAGTATCCCGAAAAAGCATTTGAGCACTGTAATGTATAGTAAATGAAATATTAAACAATATGATGTCCTTGCAATCAGACATGTTATTTTGGCACGTTAGCAGGTGAGATTAAATATGAACAGATAGGAAAGTGATTAGTCTGTGCTGTTTGAGCCTTGGTATGGCTAACTTTTGTTAACGGTAGTATGTAGGTATTTAGACTCCACAGGAGTTAACAACACTTGGTTTGTGAGGGAGACTTGAGGCATAGGCACACTAGAAAAGAAGCTAGGATCAAATTTGATGAAGGCCCTCACATCTACAAAAGGATTACTGTGTAAAAGCTAGTGATTATGTAGCCTTCAGGCTCTACGTAGAACAGAAGAAATTGTGCTTGTTTTTTAGAAGTTATTACTTGGGTTGGATGGTAAAGAAAAACATTTGGCATTTAGACTGAGGAAACACTGAAGCTGGCTGCCCACAAAGATTGTGTAATTTCTTTTGTTGATGTAAAATGGTTGGACAGGTGTATGTTGAAGACAGTCTCAAAGGTCCTTGCAGATGTGCCTTTAAACAGTTCTGTGTGTGCTAACATGGTGGAATTAGAAATTTTGATAGGAGAAAACTGCTTTGGAATCTGCAGCAGTTCCCTTGAACTGGTATTTTTATGGAGCTTTAGTAGGAAAGAATCATGATGTATCCTTCTTCTTTGCAGTATGTTGTGGAGGAGCATGTGTGTGTTTAGCGAAGGGTTTAATTTCAGGTATGCGTCTCAAGTGTCTTCTACTGATATACTTAGAATAACCTGTTTTGATTGTGAAAGGTAGATCATTGAACCATTTAAATCCAGTTTGTTCTGTTTATAAACTGTATTTTTGCTAAAATATCTAATGGCTCCTACTTCACAGGGATGTTCTCTGGAAAGGAACAAGCTTCTCTAAGGAATATGCTGAGGGATGAAGAGTTCAAAGCAGGGGAAAAGCTTAGCTGCTGCCTTGTCCTGATCAGAGGATGTACGTGCCATATAGTGGAAAGTGGCAAAAGCGTGACATTAGTCATGTCATTAAGACATCAGTATACTAGATGTTGTTAATAAGGAAACAGTAGTCTATTAATGATCTTTTGTAATAATTGAATTGGGAATTTGGAGATGTTTCCAGCCAATGCTTCTATAGATGCAGTGTGTCATTCCATTTTCAGCACATGTAAACGAGAAGGGCTTCTAAACAGATTTTTGTTTAGTTTTTGTTTGGTTTTGTGCATCTTGAAAAGAAAATTAAAAAAAAATTCTCATTCTTTTATGATCTTAGGCTGAGAAAATGTTCTGGTTTGTGGTTTTATTTGGTGACTTAAATTATTTTTAATGTTATGTGTTTGTTTTGTCCAAAATGAAGTACTTATACTTCTGCTAGTAAAATGCTCAGAAGTGTTATTTGAGTGAGCTGGTCTCTTGTTGTGGTATTTTTCCTTAGTAATTCTGCCTGCTTTCTGGTTTTTTAGAGTTTTAGGAAGCTTCAGAAAACTATCCAGAGTGTATTATTACTAAGCTGGTTAAACAGAAGTTCTGTTGTGAAAAATAGACTTCATAGAATCATAGAATAGTTAGGATTGGAAAGGACCTTAATATCATCTAGTTCCATCCCCCCTGCCATGGGCAGGGACACCTTGCACTTAACTATGTCACCCAAGACTGCAAGACTCTATTACTTCAACTCATTAGTTCAAACTAAGTTCAAGACTTTCAGTCTACCACATCACTGACACACACTTTGTGTCTTATTTGCGAGTGGTGATTTGGAGTTGAAATGTAGATTTTGAGTAGCTTTACCTGCTAGACTGAAGGAAACGAGCTCAGTTTAAGACAGTAAGAAACTTGGATGATGTTACTTTCTTTTTCTTTTTTAATTGGAGGGCATTAGGATTAATATATGTGTGAAATATAGGAATATGTATGTGGTATCTGTAAGATTAGCTGCGTAGTGTTAACCCACTCTTCTGAGAGGATGATGAGCCAATAGAAAGTGTTTGGCATGGACAGCAATAATGCGCTACATAAATTGGATTTCCTGCATACAACAGAAAGGTTCTGGCTGCAGAGTTATTCCTGCATCCAAACCCTTGTCTCTGCCTTGTATCGTTTTTGTTATGGGTGAGGTCTGGGTCCCGTGGATACCTGCCCCTCATCTGCTATTCAGGCAAGGTACTGGAGACTTCTGGTGAGATTAGCAGAGCATAGTATGATGTCATGCATGTAAACAAAGGATTAAAATAATATCCAACTCCCTGACTCTTGAGCGCTTTACATTAATTTTAAGCTTTAATGTAAATTTTCTTGAAAAAAGTCTTTAAGCTACTTTCTAGGAAGTAATAAGGTGTTCTGTACGATATAAACCCCAACATGATTATGTTGTTGTATATATGGCAGTAGTCTAGGTGTTGAGACTGAATCTGATTCCTTGAGCAGTGCAAGTCTCAGGTTAATGATTCCAGATAAAGTTGTGAAGCTAAGGAAGTGCACCATGGACAAATATGGCAATAATCAATCCCTAGAAAATTTGAGCCCATGAGATTTGTTTAAGCTCTCATTTCTTATTTTTTAAGGAGATCTCCAGGAGGGCAAGCTTTCTCTAGCTTCTGAATAGGCTTCTGAACTTGCAGATTAAGAAAACTCTTCTTTGTATGTGGAGGGAAAATGAAGCTGTATTGCCAGCCTTGAAATCAAAAGGCTCTGTGTTAAGTTCTTAAAACCAAATCCTGAAACTAACTCTGTATGTGTGAATTAGAGTGAAACAAATAATATATGTTCTATACGTTTTCAGTTATGTATTGAATCTTGAAGGACGCAATTTACATGTAAGCGAAACCTCTTACTTAAAGATTATATATAAAATATATCACTTTTATAAATATATAAATAAAAGTTTTTACAGACACGCAAAAATGTTTCCATGTATGTGTATAAACCACATATTCCATAGACTATTATATAAGTGCAAGGCCAAAGAGTTAGTGTGTATGTAAGCAAACAACTGTTTAATTTTCCTGTCAAGCTAAAAATGTATCAACTTTTTTTCTCTCCACTAGAAATGACTACCCCAAACAAGACGCCACCTGGTGCTGATCCAAAGCAGTTAGAGAGGACTGGAACTGTTAGAGAAATAGGCTCACAAGCAGTTTGGTCTCTTTCATCCTGTAAGCCAGGTAAAACCACAACAAATGGTGTAAAAAGCTGAATGTACATTTGTCTTAGGCTAGAGAGAGGTTTATGTTTTGATAAGACATACATAGGCAGTGTAGCAGTAAAACTGCTGTTGTATAAGCTGTATGGGTAGTCACTACAAATAATTTTGACCTATTCTGTGTTTGATGCAATATGAAAGTTTAAACTCTCTCAGAAATCCTATGATGAGGAAACAAGATTAACAAGAGATCTTTAACCAGCGTAATACTAAATTGCTTTGTGGGATTTCTTTTTTTTTACTCGCATAAGTGAACAAACTAAACCATGTGAGCAGAAAACCAGTAGTGTGTAATTGTTCCCGTGTGCTAACATTTTGCCTGGGTATCTTGTATTTTTAACTTAGAAAAACCATGCAGCTGGGCAAACTAAATGTTCTGTCCAGACTTTGTGTTGACTTGCCCATTATAGTGTAGCTCTCTAAAATCCTTCAAATGAAATCAAACTATTGCAAATTTTCCTGAGGTACAGTTAATGATAGTTTATACCTGCTCAAAATATCTGAAAATCTGTAGTGTTTTGATAGTTGAGTTGCTGTTTTAGAAGTATCTGCTGGGAATTGATCTGATATCTTTCTGCAGCTAGGAGTCAGTGGTGACCTTTATGTCACAATATTGTGCTCAGGCTGAATGTGTAGTCTGATATGCTGGTATCTTACTTAGTGGCTAAACCATATGATGTTTTTCTCTACAGAGTGAAAATGTTTTTTATTGCAGATTAAACTTCAACTGCTGAATTAAAACTGCAGCGAGTGTGAGCAATCAATAAAAGGATGTGATTAGTAAAAGGGCCGATAATGAGGGAATGGAAAAATACTGATTTGGAGTCGCTCATTTAAATGCGATGGCATTAACTTTCAGAAATACTGTGTTTGGCATCTAGTGTTTGTTCTAGCTGCTAACTTGAAAAAGTCAAAATATTTCAGGAGACTACATGAAAAGAAAATGTTATATTTGGCCAAAATTCTGTAATAGATAGATGGTTTCTGCTATGAGTCTTCTTTAGTTCAGCAGTTAGATTATAGAAGAGGTGGAAAGGCTTAACCATGAAGTATGTTGTTCTTGCAATTAGTATGACTTACTACTTAACCATTTGAAATTCCAGGATGTGTTGAATAGTTTCAAACCCTGCAGACTTCAGTAGAAGATAAAAATGTAAAGACACTCAAGTACTGAGCTTTGATTGACAGGTTCCCCTGGTTTCTGTCACAAAAGTATAGGCACAGCTTTCATGTCTAGAAATAGTTCCTTATATGTTACAACTTGGAATACATACTTTAGTTTGTAACAGCTGAATAAAAATTATGTCTCTGCATCATGGACATGGGATATTGGAGACTATCAAATTTTCTTTTTCTTAGGATTTGGAGTGGATCAGTTACGAGATGATAATCTAGAAACTTACTGGCAGTCAGATGGATCACAGCCTCATTTGGTCAACATCCAATTTAGGTATTGAAAATTACTCTGTATGGGTTAGGGTGTATAATTCTGTATTGATTACTATTCACCAAGATAGAAATTCTGGATGTGCAAGGACTCCTAAGTTAATCCTGTTTCCCAACTGCTAAGGAAACCAGATGGATAACGTTTATAAAAATGAGATTGTCAAACATAATGGTTACTAAATGCCTAAATAAGCAACAAAAAGGGATGTTTAATAGTATGTAATTTGTAATGGTTTTGCTTTTACTTATCTAAAGTGACACTTTTGTCCTGGCTTTCTGTCTTTGAGTGTAATTTGAAGGGTAGATTGCTGGGTTTAAATGGTCTAATATTACTTAAGAACTTACTGTTTTTCTGTCCTTTTCTTTGTAAGATGATTTCAGTCTGTCTTTGACAAAACTGTTAAGATGATGTTAGATGTTTGTCACCTTTTTATTTGCTTTCTGGAGAACCTTTTAATATAGTAATAGAGTCCATATTTGATAAGCTAAACTTATGCATTGTTGCATACATGTGCTTATTTGGCATCTTGGTCTTTTGTTGTATTTCTTGGTATACTGACACTTGTGAAGGCAGACAGAGGAGAATAGTGAGAATTCACTTGTGCGTAGCAATATAGATAAGCACCTAAATGCTTTAACAATGGAGTTCTTATAAATCAGTAGACACACTTGTATTAAGTTTTAGAAGTCCTTCGTTCCTACAAACTGGCAACAAATTTATCTTGAGTATTTTTTGTATGATGCTTATGTAGCTTCTGTTGCTTCCTGCAGAAGGAAAACAACAGTGAAGACTTTATGTATTTATGCAGACTACAAATCTGATGAAAGTTACACTCCAAGCAAAATCTCTGTCAGAGTAGGAAATAATTTTCATAATCTCCAGGAAATCCGGGTAGGTCAATGATGCTTTGCTTTCTGTCTTAAAATAAGCCTCATATTAGGACATCTGATGTAGTAAACTTGGTTTTGGAGGTAAAATACAGCATTGTGCTTGGAGGGTGAAAATGCCTGCGTTTATTTTGGTGTTTGCTTTTAGTTTTTTTAATAAGGTTTTTTTTACCTTGTAAATTTACTGAACTGGTTTCTGTTTTTTTATCAGACTCCATTGCCAGCATAGTTACGACAGGCTTGATATATAGATCCTGTAATGAAGACTGTGATTTTCTAGAACAGGGTTGTTTAGCATTGGTTAAACTTTGATCTCACTTTAAGTATCTGCAAACCCTATGCATTGCATACATCAAAAGGGAGACTTAGTTTTAAATACTTGCCTTTTTAGAATTAAAAAAGACATGAATCGAAGTTATGAATGGATTGTTCAGCTATTGAGTCTCACTAGGAATCAGAATTTAAACCTACAGGCTTTAGTTCTGGATGTGTATGGTGCATTTGTATTGTAAATGATGTATTGTATCTTTGGAGTCTGGATTTAAGTTTTGGGAGGCTGCATGTACTCATATTAACAAGCAGCATCTGATTCAAAGCTTACTTTTGAGACCCAGCCAAAAAGAAGCTGGGACACAAGGCCTAACCATCAATTATACAAGAGTTTCTTCGTATTCTGGTGGTTAGAGAATCTTCATGTGAGAATCTGTTACATATTTGGTAATAGCTGACTCTAGCCACTAGTGATGGTGAGAACTAGTAGAACTGCCATGCTAACTTTCCATGATCATATACGAAGCAAGCAAGATACCAATTTAAACTGTAAGTCTAATGAAATCTGCAATCAGATGTGTTCATAAATGCTGTTTTACTTTTGAGTATAGTTTCTAATCTTTTTATAATGCCTTTTTTATATATATTGAAGACATAGAAATTTTGGAAAGAAATGCAGTGGTTTTGTTTTTAACAATACAATGTAATTTCCATTTATGTAGATAGGACGTTTGATACGTATAACTTTGAATGGGACACAGATTTGTAGTTTTTTACTAACCTATTTATAAAAGTGGAATAGGCAGACCTAGTATTTTTTTTCATGGTGACACTTCTAGTCAGAAAAAGTTTCTTTAATGCTTAGTTTTGCTAGCCTTTTGATAAATAGTAAGAGCAGATTTCAAATAATCCATGGTCTTTGTAGAAGTCTACCTTGTAAACTAATCAGGTTACCCATGAAAATACCCAGGTATCTTTGCTTATTTTGGGTTACAGTAGCCTCATGTTTCAGATTCCTCTTCTCTGGAGTGCAGCAGGTACTGGTTGATTGGGAAAGTTTAATTTGCTTCCCTTTTATGGAAGGCATTATTGTAATGGGTGGATTGGAATGACAAGGCAGGTGCTAAAAAGTGGTTTGAATTTTTACTCTTGGGATTTGTATTTTTTTCACTTTGGTTTTCAGTGTTTGAAGTCCTAACAGGAGCAATTTATAAGCAGAAGGTTGTAAATACAGTGGGAATAAATAGGAAGTGTAGTAAGAATTTATACATCTCTTATGTTGGCACTGTGTATCTATATCCTTTCAATGATTTCTGATGTTCTCTCTAGTTTTGACCTATACTTTTATCCTAAAACTTAAATGGATGGGTCTTTCTTTCTTTTTTTCTTCTTTCTTTACATTTATATATGTTGTTGAAAGCAATGAATAATCACATTACTTTGACTTTCATCAGCTGCAAATTCTGGACGGTTTTCTTGTCATCTTAATTGTATTCTAGCAATCTGGGAGTTGCACATCTTGTAACAGCAGCTGGATCTTTCCTTGTGCTGGGTTACGGGTTTGTTTTCCGAGTGTCCACTAGATGTCACTGTTGTCCTTAATGATCAGTTTGTGTGCTTGTAGGCTACTGTCTGTAGTCTTCGAGATTATCCTTTTATAATAATAATTAGTACATGTAATGTTTGGTATGTGTAACTACTGCAACCAGTTAAGTTTCTCATACAGTGATAAACTTCCACTTTTCAGAGTATACGCATTATTAAAGATTATGGAAACAATAAAATGTATAATAAACATATTGGTCTTCTGCGGTTTTGCAGGCAATATTCAACTTTCTTTCTTGAAAAACACAGGTTTCTATACATAATGTATTTAGTTATAGAAGGCACTTTTAAATGAAAAAGTTACTATCATTTTTAGTATATAAATGAGTAACGTTGCATGAGAGCAGTAATTTTTAGGCATACCACGTTCTCATATGCTTTCTTACTTCAAAGCTGAGATGAAAATATGGCCAAGCTGCTTACTAATGACTTATGATACTTTGAAGTGGTAAAGATAAATACTAGTGACTTTGTTGCCACTGTGATTTTAAGTATTGCTATCAATTTTCACATTTCCTAAACTACTTGATACTCAGAATATGGTTCTACAATTTTTCTTAAGTCCTGAAACTTTCTGTTTTCTTCAGCTTTTCTGACACATATGCAGGTTATAAAAGCAGTGTGAACAGTTATGAGCTCTTTAAAGAAATCTGCTCAATTATACAATGATTCCATTGGCTTCAGAACTGATTAACTGACTGGAAAATCCAGCTGAATTGTTTTATATTTTTCTATGGATATTTGCCCAGTTCATAGTTTCTGATGAAAGTCCTGTGATGCTTCCGTATGTGTTCTTCCTGATGGTCTAATTATCAAAACAATGTAATGTGCTGTTAGGTCAGGTTTCATTGCTAATATAAGATTAGCTTGTGGTCTAGTGTGTAGGCATGTCTTTTTTGGAACCTAAGGTGGAATTACTTTCTGAATAAAAGTTTTAGTCCCCTTTGAGAAACAAGTCATTTGTACCCCCTCATATGGATGAGAACAGCCATAATAATCTGGTAGTATTATTCCCTTGCTCAGCTGGAAGAACTAGGGTTAAAATGTGTGCAGTAAGCCTTCTCCTTTGACTTTGTGTGTTTTCATCACAGCTGTCAAGCTTGAAGAGCAAATGTTTTCTCATTTCCAGTCTGAGTTCTCTCACATAATGGTGTAAACAGCCTGCATGGACAAGATAGTCTACAGAGGCATTTTTGGAACAGTATCAAGACACCATCCAGATTTAATAACTTAAATCCAGTATGTGGTTTAAGTTATTTCACTTTCTCTTGATGAGAATAGTCCTCTGCAGAGGATGTGAATGAAATGTTGGCTGCAAAATATCTCTGGTCTCTTCAAATAATGCTCACCTGTTTGTTGCCTTTCTGCCTCTTTAAGCCATTTAGGTCATCAACAGTTAACCTTTGCATAAAAAGATTGCATTGTGTCATAAAAAGACAGTGATGCTAAGTGCAGGTAGAATTTTTTTTTCCTAGCAGTTTAAATGGCTTCTGCTGTCAGCTTGTAATGTAGGGACTTTACACAGAAATGGAAGACATCAGTAAACTCTTGCATTAGCCAGTTCTATGTCTTTGGGTATAAAAGACACTTTGAGAAGGTGTGAGTCAGACTTCCTGAATATAGTCACTTGCTTCTCAGATGAGTTCAAATATGGGAAGCCACTGGTGTTTAATAACAAAATCAAAGTTGCTTTTAGGGGTAGAACCTCTGAAAGAGACAAAGTCTTCTACTCTGCTGTGCCTGTAGAGGACTCAGTAGCAGAATGTGGTGTACATGTCTTGGCTGTAACTAAATGAGATGCAACTAGACAGGTGTAATTTCCTTCCAGTAGGCATTAGTTCTTCCATCACATTTGGGGCTTTCCTGTGATTTTTTTGAGTAGCACATGTGTTTAATTTAGTTGTTTGTGTAGTTCAGAGAAACTGGCAAGCTTTGTGAGACTTCCAAAATCGTTCTGTGTGTGTGGCATTACTATGTGTAATTTGCTTTCCAAATTGTATAAGGGTAGTAATAATTCACATGGCAGATATGATTTCAGGCCTGAAAGGAAATTATCAGAGTTGCCCCATTGAAAGGGGAACAGGAAGCCTATGGCTTGTGAATGTGCTTTCTGTATGCAAAAGGACAAATCTGCAAACAGATGGCATCATGGCTTTGTGTAACCTAGGAGGTAAGCAAGGTGTCGGCTACTTTTGGAAGCCATTCAGTCTGAAGCAGGGCTGCTAGAACAGGGTAACTCCCGTCTCTCACAACCTTTACATGAATATTCGCATTGCACTGTCACTGGGCAGCATTGCATATGCACGCAATGCTGCCTGGTGTAGCATTGCACACCAGAAAAAAGATTCTTTGTAGGAAAGAGAAACTTTGTCACTGGAGGTCCTGTGTAGTAGACTGTATCAAAGAGTGATACGAAGTATTAAACACTGCTTTGGAAGAGACCTGCTTTAACTCACTGTACTCTTTCCTCCTGGAACGAAAGCCTCCTTTTCAACAAGACTAGGTTTTTACACGTATGCTGAAGATTACTTTGAAGACTCAGGTGAAAGCCCTGTTATCTTAATATGTCTTTGTTGGCAACAGTGAGAGTCCTTAGTTTCAGCTCTTCTTCTTTTTATATATATTTTTTTTAATTGCTCTTTATTTGGTTTTTAGTTTGGTTTCTAGCCCTTTTCATCTTGGTGTTTTGCAGCCAGGTGCTCCAGAGCTGTTGCAAGCAGAGCAGCCTTTCTGGTGGTGTGGTGTTGTGACCAAGCACCACGGACAGGGCTGCTTCCTCACTGTTGAAATTGATTCTGCAGTAGAGCAGGGAGGTAACAGACAGACAAGTGACCATACTAGGGAGCTTTTCAAAGAGTTAGTTAAGGAATTCTGACCCTACTGTAATCTCTTTATGCCTGCAGTGTCAGCGATTGTAGTGAAGAGGCTGGACTTCTCTAGAATTTTCTGAAATTAAACAGCTAGTAATCTCAACCTGTTTTCTGTACATGCAGTAAACTTACTGATGAACAAGGATATGCTAACTTGTTATAGGACTATTGCGAACTAACGAATCA
This sequence comes from Agapornis roseicollis, assembly GCA_002631895.1. Lineage (NCBI taxonomy): Eukaryota > Metazoa > Chordata > Aves > Psittaciformes > Psittacidae > Agapornis > Agapornis roseicollis. The sequence continues at coordinate 86,699 of NDXB01005138.1, forward strand.
AGAAAATGCACTGCTTCTGAGTCATGAACAAACATTCCTAAGGTGCATTTTAAACTGCTTTCCTGTGAAGATGGAATGCTGAGTTATTACTGCTTTATTTAGATTTCTGACTAGGTTTCAGGTACTTTGATTAGAAACAATTCCTCTGTGTTCCTTTCTCCATGTAAGAAAAGATGCATTTCTGACCCCTAATTATTCCTTGGGTTCAGAATATCAATTAAAAATATTCATTCTGCTTTCTGGAAACTACACTCAATGCTAAGAAAAGACTGAGTATGCTTTAGTTTTATAGGATTTCAAACTGCAGTCTTTCTTGTCTGTCTCTAGGATGCCCCATAGATGAGGTCATCACATCAGCTTCTTCATTTCAATTGTTATCTTGCTGTTATGCCAGCTGGGTATGGATACAGTCAGTACCTGTTCCTTACATCTAAAATTGATCATTACTGGAAATCTGAGAAGCAGGAGATTAGAATGATCCACTGGTATTAGTTATTAAGTGTTGTGGTTGATGACAAGGGTAGGAGTCGAGTTCAGGAATGAGGGTTATTTCAGTTTGATGCAGTTGGTACTCCATATTTCCACATTCCAGCAGAAGAGGATATTTGAGGGGATGTTCACATGAACCCCTTTTTACAAATGAAAGGTTAATATGATGACATAGCATCAGTATTCACTGCTAATATCATAATCCTTGTAGATGGTATCATCTGCTCGTTGTTCCTGTGCTTATTTAAATCAACTAATATATACTTCAAACTGGAAACTAGGAACAGGATTGCATTTTTCTTGCTTTTCATACCCTGCTACGGTAATATGGAACAGAGCATGATGTTCCATCATATGCAATCATGAGAAATGCAGTTATTGAAATAGTCTTTTCTGCACATGAGGTATGTGTGTACAAATAGCAAGACCCACATTAAATCTAGAAGAATTCTGAAGAATGTTAAGTATTTTTATCTTACCTTGCTCTGAAATGGTATTTTAAGAGAAATAACTATCTGTTCTGTTTGATTTCAAAGAAAAAAGAGGAAAATAAAACATTGTTTTCGTGCTGTGCTACATGTGTTGCATGTGGAAAGATATTTTTTTTCTTGCTTTATATGCCACGTTCAAAAACAAGTCTATGAAGGAACCTTTTCTTGCCACAGAGGGACTCAATTAGGCAAGGGTACATTAAAGAGGCCCTGTATTTTTAATACTGTCAGTCTGACTTTACCTTTTGAAGCAGAGGAAAAGCCATGTGAAAGAAAGTGGTAACAGCTTCATGTAAGGCAGGAACTTGATGAAGTACAGAGCTTTTCTCCAGGGAACTCAAGTATATAGAGGCTAGGAACTGATCGAAGCACAAAATTTTACATACATGTAAAACCCTTGCCTGGAATTACAGCCTTTTTCATGATGTTTGATCTAACTTCCACTATGGAAAAGAAATTAGAACGTGTATTATTTTTCATGTAAAAGTGAAACAGTTTCTCTCTCCATTGCCAGTGTGAAAAGGCAGGATAAATTTTTGGTGTCAGTTGATTTGTAAGTTATGTTATGCTGTGTGATACCTGTTTTGTAGCAAGTTTTTGGTTGCATGGTTTCATTTCTTATGTGCATGAAGCTCTAGTTAGAGAATTTGAAGACATTTCTTGAAGCTTGTTAAGTATATATTTTACTTCTTTAAGAATCTTTTTGGCTTACAACTCAGACAATAAAAAAGTATGTTATCATTGCAGGGGAACTTTCCTCCTGTATGATGGGGATTTTTTCATAGGCTTTAATGCAAGCCTGCAGTAGTGTATTCTAATTACAATACTATAAACAAATTCTAGTCCTTTCTCTGGCAGAGATGAGCAGGTTGCTGATAGTGCTTTGCGTGTGAGAGGGGAAAAAGCCAAATGCTTGAACTTCTTGTATTAGTATGGATAGAATTATGGCCTTATAGCAAGTATAGTATAGTATAGGAAATCAACTGCAAATTTAGTTGAGCATATTCTGTGACACTCTTTTGAAGGTTTTGTAGGTTGACAATACTGTTGTAGAGTGGCTATAATATTATCTTGCAAGAAGTTTAAGTGATTTGTTTGTAGTCTGTGCAGATTGCGTATGCTATTGGACCAGTTTCTGAAGTCAAAGTCCCCGTTAGATTCTACCCAGTTTATATCTGACTGAATTATGATGTTCACTGTTACTAGGTTGTGAATGCCTGATGTTTTTGTTCAAATGGATTAGTTCTGTCTAAAATTGCTTTGTTTGCACTGATACAATTTACATCTACCTAAAATACCTCACAAAACCAAGGTAAAGCACCATATACACTTATGTATAAAGCTCCTTCTTCAGTTAGACCAGAATAGAGCACTTCCCCTTTCAGTCCTTAAAACCTGTTCCCATTTGTTCATCAGTTTGTTACACTGACTCAGCTTTTGGTAGTATTTTTCAGAAAAGATGTTTGTTTTCAGTGATACTTTAATACTGATTAAATAGCTATCTGAGATTTAATGTAGTGTGTATTCTTCTGTGGTGTTAAAATTTATTGCATAACAGAATCCATATTTCCTAATTATCTCTGTGGTTTTCTCCCATACTACAAGACTTCCTAGATAATTTCAATAGGCTTTTCAGTTTTTGTTGCAGCTGTATAACACCCAAAGTGGTAGAATATAGCCATGAAAGTGTGCTGGTTTTCCATGATAGTTTCTTACCTTCTTTATAACCTTGAAAGATTTCTTCAGGGAAGACTTGAATAATGATGAGCAATGTACTAACAGACTAGTTGTTATACAATCTATAATTAGTGAAGATGAAGAATCTCTTCTTTGTAAGAAGATTTTATGTGAAGGGTGTAGAAAGTACATGTATGCGTATAAAAGGGTCTGTGAGACTAGAGTCTGTCATTTTTCATCTTTGCACGTTTTGTCAGTGGCATAGCAGTGCTGCTGACTTGCAAAAATTCTAGCTAAAGCTGTGGAATAGCATTCCTTAATTTTTACCTCTACCAAATTTTGCAGCTGATTTCCAAACGCCTCACCCCTGCGCTTCTGGCTTTTGTGAAAGCATTTGATGTAGCCTTTAACCCATAGTGCTAAGTGTAGTATCTCTGTTTCTTTTTTAACCATGAGGGTTTTTTTTTTAGTGCCTGGATATAGCAGCAATGCTCATCTGTCTCTGTGTTAGCATTACCAAATTTTTGTTGATCTATAGAGAGATCTATTAAATGTTTGTGCTCTTAGCAATTGGTCCAAATGTACATACTTAGGTACAAGAGATCATATATGTATTTTAAACAGAAGCTCCTCCTCATCCTTCACTCTCTGAAATACAAGTTGTAATGAAACTTAACGTGCTATCAGGTTGAAGAAAGAAAAGCATATTTTTCTTTTACATGACCAAAATGTAGTGAAAATCCCTGTGGACAGTTGTGTTTACAAGGGTAACTGTCTGCATTCAATTGTGGGTTATAAAAGTGCTTGCTTGAATAAATATGCTGAGCTATCAGACAGAACAACCAATAGTTCGTCGGACTAATTGACCTTGTCAGTAGAATAGAAACACTTGCAAATAAAATTCCCATTGCCAGCAAAGTTGCAACTGAAAACCCATGAAGAAACTGTGTATATCCTCTAACTATCTTGGAATGCAATGATTCAGTCAACAGACATGTGCCATGGTGTGGCAAGAGGGAGGAATCATTAACTAAGAAAGTCTTGTATACTGGCATTTTTCGGTGATCTCTTTGTAGCGTGAGGTTATGAGTTCCTAAAAAATCATCAAGTAGCTAACTTCCCATATTCAGAGTTATATTTTCTAACAATTATTACTACTTTTCCATATCGCGGGTTCCCTCGTATTACTTGTTTTGCTGGTCTGCTTTTATTATTATGGACCATTTTGAGCAAAGGCAAAGATGTTTGGCTGGTAACTACAGCATGTTGCCATGAGGGTGGGGTATGTTTGCCATTCTGCAGCAACGGTTGACTTACGTGAATGCCAGTGTCTCTAACTGCATGTACTGTGGCAGCGTATCGTTTTGAAGATGTTCAGGTTACGTAACAATGGGAAAGAATCGCGGTAAATAACAGCGTATCTGCTCTTCCAATCAAAACCACGATGGAACCATTTTTTACTTTACCAGTGATGAGTCATGGATCTTATTAAAAAAAGGAAAATATTTCACTCCAGCAATAAGTCTTCATAGATGAGTTAGTCATGTATCAGGCATTTTCCTTTAAAAAGTTGGATAATGTCACACAGGTGGAAGTAATATTAAAGGAAAAAAAAAAGCAACAGTGAAAGACATAACAGGCTTCACTGTGTACTGTAAAAACACGAGTTTACTTTGGTTAGAAAACAAAATAGGAAAAATGACATTTGGGAAGAAAGCCTGAAAAACAGTCTAGTTAGCTGCTAAATAAACTTCGGAGATGAAGGTTTAAAAAAGCACCAAAGTTTTTAAAAGGGGGGGAAATAGCGTGTTTCACCTTAAGTAAGGGACAATGTGTAATAAGGGATTTTGTGGTTTTACAGCTCGGTGCATGTGTTTGAAAGCTGTTCTCTCAGCAACGTGGGTGGCAGGTTATGCTACCATATAATGTATTGTAGTTGGCTCTCCACACTTGTCAGGGTTAGCGTTCAACCATTCGGAAAATTTTCCCATTGTTCTATCATGTGAACCAAGGCTAGTGTTGAATTCCCAATAACCTGCAGGAAAAAGAGGCTTAATTAGAAAGTTTGAGATTTGATTACTTCTGTTATTGTCTTAATGCACTTCTCTCTAATTTAGGTGCTTATCTGTAAATGTAATCAGGTTTTGCTCAGAAAGATGAAAACCAAACTTAAATACTGTACTGCAGTTGCTTCAACACTTTTAAAAGAAAACTTGTATACTCAATTCTGTCTTTCTTCAGCATTAACACTCTATTTCCATCTTAAACATGTTTGCTTTAGATGGATCATAGCTTTTGGCAGCTACTGCATTTTTAGCAAATAATACTGTTTCTAGTAAGAGTTGCAAAAAAAAAAAATCCCAAACCAAAACTGTGTGTGAGGTCCTTGTAAACTGAACCTTGGGAACGTTATGTTATTTCTGTATTTTCCCTTCTTTTGTGCTTCTTCTCTGTTTGTGTCATGATTATAAATTACATCGTTTGAACTGGAGAATTAAAACCATTTTATTTTGTGATTCCTGTAATTTAAAAAAGTGAATGCTTGGTTTATGTGTATTTATTTCTTTCTACCTGTTATTTCAGAGGTTGGCACACAGAGAAATAAGCAATTATGGTATTGAAATTCCATTGTGCCACCACCTCCAGGGCATAATCCAAAAAAAACAGAAAAATCGCCTGCTGGGTTGTATGCAGTATGCTTGTGTGAACATCAGTGTCTGCTGTTCACACATCATTTTTTACTGAAAGTTCCTGTTGGAATAAAGGTTCTGTGTTTGGAGAGTGCACGGAGATATTTGTTGGTCATTGGTTTTTAAAGTTTGCAGGGATTTCTAATTACAGTTTACCGATGTAGGCTCACTAGATAATTCTTGCAGATAATCATTAATGCTTCAGAAGTAAGAGAAGCAAGCAAAGATTTGGTTCTGGCAACTTAAAAACATATCAAGAATGAACTCAATGCTGTTCCCCTTGTTTAAGCATTCTGCTTGAAGACTGAACATGTGAGTGAGGAATATGATGGGTGGGTAGAGGGGAAGATGATGGCATGATAGAAGAGACTCATACTTAAGTTTCTCTACTCGAGTATTTTAGCCCCATCTCTTTCTTCCCCTTCCTGTGTTTTCTAGTTGACATTTTAAAGCAGTACAAGTACATCCAGCATTTCACAGCTTGTACTGGGTTTACAAAAAGTGTAGTACTATTCACTTGCAATCTGTATCGTGTAGCCACATCTTATTTCTCATTTGTTTTTAATTTCTCTGCGCTTGGGCATACTTTTGGAGATCCTGGTAGGTAAAGTGTTCGATGCAAGGACAAATGATTACAGTTTCTAGCCTTTTTCTAGATTCTTAAAGGTGAAGAGAAAAGGAAATGATTTTAAACCAGATTATAAGGTTCAAGCTAGGTAAAGTATGATAGTTTACCTTGAGAGTTACTCAAGATAATTATCTATATATCTGATGAATAAACATTGCTTAAGTCTTCCTGCTAGTCTAACTGCCAGTGGCAAATGATGTCAGTGTATGCTTGCCAGTATAAAAATTACACTTTTGGTTACCTATCTAGAAAATATTAGATTGGGTTGTTTCTTTTTTTCTTTTTTCTCCTGCCTTCCTTAGTTGTGATTAAGATCATGTCATATGCCCACAAAACTTTAGACATGTGTGTCTTTTTCCTTCAGTGAAGTAATTACAAAAAGTGTATGTCTTTTTACTGTTATCATTATGTCAACAGGCTAGGTCTTCAGTATAGATTATCTTTATTTCTTTTTCAGAATAAAACTTTATGCTTCTCTACCCAGGAGTGCTCTTCTATGTTAAACAGCAAATCACTTACGAGTTTATATTATTGTTTTTGTTACTTCTTGTGAAAATCTGTGGCAATCCATTGCAGAAATTGAATCAACAGGTGGTTGAGGCACAATGTTTGATATTTATGTATTTGTTCATTTATTTTTAAACATTGAAAGGGGAATGCCTGCACTTTGGATTTCCATACAGTGTTAATTGCTGTAATAACATCATGCCTCCTTCTAGTTTCGCTTGCTTGTAAAGATTGAAGGAAAGCTTCTGGTAACAATTTTAATTGTGTGTGTCCACAAGAGGAAATTGGTGTGTGGATTGTTTGTTAGGGTTTACTCATGGATGTTTGAAGAGGCTTCTGGTCACATAACTACTCTATGACTCTATAAGGCCAGACTAAGGAAAGCTGAAAAGGCTTGAGCTAAAGGAAAGCTGAAAATCTTTGCTTTTTTTGTTTGGTGTATCATTATTGGTTTTGGGGGAAGAAGGGTGATGGGAAGAATCCAGACACCTGATTCTACTTGTTCTCAGGGCAAGAAGGTAGTTATCATTGAAGAAACTGTCCGAAGCAAGGGTCTTTTCTTTAATCTTCAGGGAAGAGGTCTTGGAGAAGTGCTTTCTGCTATCAGCAAACCTGTATTTGAGAGGAAAATGCTTTTCTGAAGTAAAGGACCCTGCATACTGCATGGAAATTGTTAAATAGGAGGCTGTTGATCTACCTCCTTTTCTCCCTCATTCTATAACCATATGCTTTTCCATCCTTGAAGTTCTCCAGACCTGAATAATCTGAAGTTAACTGTCTTGTTTTGGATCCCATATGTAAAAACATCGTGGGAGTCCAGTACTGAGTGCCAGCATCTTTCTTGAAAGACTTAAAACAGTTCCTTTGTGTCAAAGATGATAGTAAGACATTGCTTGCTTAATCCTACTTTTTCTTGAGAGGTTGCTGACCAGTTGGAAATATCTTGCAGTAGCATTTGAGCTATTTTTTTTCCACAAACTGTGGATCAGGATTGGGAAGATAAAGTCAGTGCATTATAAATACTCAGCTTTGATTTACCTGATTGTCTTCACAGATTTAATAGTGAGAAGTAGTCCTTAGAGGGAGTACTAGATGGTCTCAAACAGTGAAAAGTGCTAACTATGTGCAGGAAGGCCGAAGCAAAGATTGATTTTGATCCCTCTGGGTCCTGCTACTAACACAGTATTAAAATCCTTCAAAGAGGAAATCCAGTAGTTGACATGTAATTTGGGTTAAGCATAAGAAACAAAGGTATAAAAGGAATGGGTACTTTCTAGGATAGCTAAGAACTAAGAGTCTCTTGTTCTGGTATCCCAACTGGTGCTGGTCAAACTGGCACACTGCACATTCTTTTTTTTGTTTTACTTAACTTGTAGGTGACAGCAGCTGGAAACATGATGTGACTACCTTAACCACTCTTCAGCAGTTAGCAGTGGGGTTTAGGGAGAAAGTGGCTTCAATGTAGTAGAAATTAGGAGCCAATTGGTTCACCACTTGCTACTTTCTGGCCTATGTGTGGGTTCAATGCTGTATGTATTGTTATTTGCATCAGTACAGATTCAATCAGATTTAACTCTTTGTAGTAAGTATGCCTTGTGACAAAGTTATCCAGTGCTGCTGTGCCACCGAATAAGATTTAAAAAAACCGAAACCAGCACCCCCAGATAAATGCATCAAATGGACTGGATGTGCCATGCTTTATGTCAGGCCAGCACAAAAGCAATGAAAGATTTCCTAAGTTCACAAGTAGCTTTAGCATGCATAGCCAGTAGTATATTGTTCTGTATCTCCAAAATGGTACAGACTTTTTCTTCAGGCACAAGTAGATGACCAGAGGTATTTCATGTATGTATATGAGGGGGTATATCATTACAATCATCCTTTTGGTGGTTTTTTTTTCATTGGGTTTTTTTTTCTTTTTGTTGTTGTTGTTGGTTTGGTTTGTTTTGTTTTGTTTTTTAATTTTATTTTTTCATTCTTTTATTCCTGAAGCTTAAAATTGTAGTGGAAAGTTGAGATTATTCACAGTGTCATTAAGAAAGTAGTTATGGGAAGGAATGGTGTTCACATGACAAGTTAAAACAATCTTTGGCATTCAAATGAAAATGCTACCTGGCAAATGATAAATACCTAGAACAAATACAGACTTCTTGAGCAAGAGATTCAGTAAATTCAGAGCTATCATCATGAGAGTCCTTTCTAGACTTATGTCTTGGTTCCCTCGAAATGTTGTTTTGTTTGGGCATCAGGTGTCTGCTAGGAGCTTTGGGAATACTGCTAGACAGTGTGAACATTACATTCTTTGTTAAGTTAGCAATTTTTCGTGGGGGGGGGGTTGTGTGTTAGGAATCAAATGTGGTTTTATCCTGTTCCTTATTTCAAGTAGAGCATGGAAGTGTGTCTGTAGATCTGACATATAATTTATTTCTGAGTTCTTTCTTTTTCTGCCATAAGATAAGCAAGATCATGCATTTGAATAGGAAATGCCTTTCCCAGGATTTTCCCTTTTTTTTTTTTTTTTTCAGGAACACA
>NDXB01005139.1:0-12017 GCA_002631895.1 Agapornis roseicollis
CAAATATGTAAAGGGTGAGTGTCAGGATGATGGAGCTAGGTTCTTTTGAGTGATGTCCAGTGACAGGACAAGGGGCAATGGGTGTAAACTGGAGCATAAGAAGTTCCATGTGAACATCAGGAAAAACTTTACTGTGAGAGTGACAGCACTGGAACAGGTTGCCCAGGGGGGTTGTGGAGTCTCCTACATTGGAGATATTCAAGGTCCACCTGGACAAGTTCCTGTGTGATGTACTCTAGGTTACCCTGCTCTCACAGTGGGGTTGCACTAGATGATCTTTCGAGGTCCCTTCCAACCCTTAGGATTCTGTGATTCTGTGGAATGAAAAATACAAGAAAGTAGAAAGGCTTTTATTTCAATGTATCTGGTTCAGAAATTCTATATACATAAATAAAATCCTGGTTTTACAAGACTTTTTGTTCTCGTAAAAGAACAGATACCTTGATATTCTCAAATGCTTTTCCTGTAGATAAACAAATGGACTAAGCTTTACTGATTACGTTCATAGCAGTTGTTAATTCTTGAAATTAATTTTTTTCTCAATTTTATGTTTTCCAACACACAATAGATTCTGACTACATCAAAAACAAACTTTCAGATGGAGTACTTAAAAAAAACACGCACACACTATTTTTAGATTTAGAGCAAAGCCAAATATAATCTGAAAGCATTGATACTTTTGTCAATTAATAGCTCAAATTGCATAACCATTTTTTTGTTGTTGTTTGTTTGGGGGGGGGGTGTTACAGTGGAAAGTGCAGTAAAACCTGCAATTGCAGAGTCCCTTTGGCAAAAACCTATAAATGATCACTATTGAGCAGAACATCAGTTATGGCTATGTATACTGTTGCTTCAAATTGTGTGAATTAGGGCTTTGCATCATCTATTTCTGAGAAATGGATTTTTAAGAAGTCTCAATGTTTCTGACATTTCTGGCAATGATGAAAAAAAGTCTTTCAAAAGAATTTTTTTAAGGGTAGAAGTTAGGATCAAGAAACATGGACGGTCAGGGAAAACAATGGCTCTACCCAAGAGATGAGCTGGGGCTGGGGGTGTTAGCACCTAAATCAGGAATTCAGGCCAGCAACCAGTTTCAAAAGACTCTTTTATTCAGATCCATCTATCTTTCTTTTGAGTAATTTATATATTCCAGTGTCTTTACTTACCTTGCTGACTAGTTTTCATTCTTCAATTCTGTCCATGATCTATGAAAAAATTTTAGGGATGGAGGGTTCATCTCACCTGTCAATAATGAAGATGTCTCTGTTAGTGGTGTTAGCTTCATTTATAGTCTAAAAATAATCAGCATATGAACATTTGGTTCATCTGGCTGTTGTCTGCATTTTGTTTACTGATAATCAGCATGTGAACATTTGGTTCACCTGGCTATTGTCAGCATTTGTTTACATGATGTCATGAATAGTGTTGGTTAACTCTCCATTAAATGTAGAGTCAAGATGGCTTGTAGGATAAATACCTATATTCAGTACAATGAACCAGTGTGTGGTTCCTAACACAGGTCAGCTTTAGTTTCTGGAGCAGTGTTATAGAATCACAGAATCATAGAATAGTTAGGGTTAGAAAGGACCTTAAGATCATCTAGTTCCAACCCCCCTGCCATAAGCAGGGACACCTCACACTAAACCATGTCACCCAAGGCTTCATCCAACCTGGCCTTGAACACTGCCAGGGATGGAGCACTTCACAACTTCCTTGGGCAACCCATTCCAGTGCCTCACCACCCTTCTTCTTTCACAGGAAAGAATTTCTTCCTTATATCCAATCTAAACCTCTCCTGTTTAAGTTTGAACCCATTACCCCTTGTCCTGTCACTACAGTCCCTGATGAAGAGTCCCTCCACAGCATCCCTATAGGCCCCCTTCAGATACTGGAAGGCTGCTATCAGGTCTCCACTCAGCCTTCTCTTCTCCAGGCTGAACAGCCCCAACTTTCTCAGCCTGTCTTCATATGGGAGATGCTCCAGTCCCCTGATCATCCTCATGGTCCTCCTCTGGACTTGTTCCAACAGATCCATGTCCTTTTTATGTTGAGGATACCAGAACTGCACACAATGCTCCAGGTGAGGTCTCACAAGAGCAGAGTAAAGGAGCAGGATCACCTCCTTCGACCTACTGGTCACGCTGCTTTTGATGCAGCCCAGGATATGGTTGGCTTTCTGGGCTGCAAGCACACACTGCAGCCGGCTCGTGTTCATTTTCTTATCGACCAACACCCCCAAGTCCTTCTCTGCAGGGCTGCTCTGAATCTCCTTCTCTGCCCAACCTGTAGCTGTGCCTGGGATTGCTCCGACCCAGGTGTAGGACCAAAAGTGAAATGACTGTAAGTCAACATTAGAAGTATTGCCTAAGTCTGTTTGTGGACCTACTTCATGATTTCCCAATTTATCCTCAAATATTTGTAGGGAATACTGAACTCTATTTGTGACTTAAAAACATTGCTACAACAGAACCAGCAGGTGTGGTAGAGTGAATATCCACATCTGGTCAAGGAGTAGCACAGCTTATTTCTGTTGAGGTGGTGAAAATATGTTCTATCACATAAACAGGGCAGAAGGTTTAGTCTAGCCCTAAATAAGTATTACATAAATATTAACACCAATGCTCAGCGTTATAATAAATACATTTTTCCTGTGTATAAAACACACATGCCCTGTGTTATTTAGGTTGCACACACATTTAGAAGAGTTGCAGCTCTAAAAATGAAATTAGGGGGGTTTAAATCATTGAGTACTACATATTATTTATTAGGCACAAACTTGGATCAGTTAAAAAACACAAAACACATGACTTGATATAAAAAAACAAGTGACACTGTTTATCCATAGCAGTAAAATTTCCCTAGCAGAACAGCAAGTGAGCATGCTTTTTAAGAACTCTAATGATTCTGTGAAAATATGCCCTCTTGTTTTGTAAGCAAGTTATTATTAAAGTTATAATATGGAAAAAATGCATAACCTTTTTGGGTAAATCCCAGTACTATCTCTAACCCTAGTAAGTTGGAAAGATCTACTTCAGCACAAGTAAAAATGTCAGGCATGGAGTAGAACACATTTCAAAGCCCATTTATCATCTGTGTTTTGGTGATCAGCAAGCAAACAAGTGGATAAAGTATTTAGAACAAAGAGAGCAGCTTCATTGGACCTCTAGCCAATGTAAAGTGTCTGAAAACTCCCCAGTGTTGGTATTACTATATGGGCCTACCAGTGAACAAGTCTTGTTTTTCCTGCATCTCCTCTAGATTTCTGGTAAAGGTATTATTTAGTGTGCGAGCTCAATGTCCTTTTGTGTTAATTGCCCTGATTGCCTTTGATTCACAAGGAAGACAAATACAAAGATGATTAAAAGGACCTTAAAGTAAAGGTATTTCCTCTCACAGACTCTTAATTGTCAGTGTGAGGCAGTGGAGGACACTTGTTGCTCAGCCCCATGGGGAGATGAACTACTGAACAAGAGGTGATAAAGTAATGACAAGGTGGGTTGGGCCCATCTGTGAGAACTCACAGCAGGAAAACCTTGAAAACCCATCAACATCATGTTCACTGTCATTAAATAAGGCACATTAAAGGCCAGCTACTTAGCACACTAGATAGACATCTTTTAATGTGATTTAATTTGAGTGCTATTTGAAAAAGGAAAAAAATAAAATCTCCACTAGATATTATAAGCACTAGATGTAGAACACTAGATCCAGAGAAATCAACTCTTTCCATGAGCACTGTCCACTGGATTTTCTGTTTTCATAAAGTCATTAAAGGTTCATCCACAAAGAGCTTTTTTTGAACCTAGAGCAAACATTAAAAAATTTAATCTGACTGGCTACAGGATTATCATTTTCCACATAAAGTGGGGAGAAATACAAGTTAATTGGTTCATTTACTTGTTTTCTGGCTGCCTTACAATATTTGTAACCAGTATTCTAGAATAAACTGGACAAAACAAATTGTTCTTTTTGTGAGTATCATGTAACTGGCTTTAGTAGAACTATGTTATTAATGTTTTTGTGAGACCTTAGTATGAAGGTGATCTTTCTATTACTGTTGATGTTGCAATAGTTATAAAATTTGTTTTAGCTGTGTTTGCCTTCTAAATAAAATGTCAGGTGAGCACTCACACTTCAATCTGTCATACTAAAAAACAGTTATGGAAACTGCCAGAATATGCATGCATGTCTGCCAAGCACTAATAGATGCTAATAGATACATTTTTATTCCACTGTTATTTCATTACTAGAAAAAAGATTTGTGATGCCAGTAGGTACCAAAAACTTACATTTCACCTAAGATTCGTGATGATGTTTAGGTGCTTGGTTTTCTTCATTTTTTCTAAATGCAGTAAAATAGCTGATGTCATGATTTTTTTGGTATTTGATTATTAGTCAGTTACTGACCACACACTACTGAAGTTGTTCTTCTGAATAAATTATTTCACTTCTAAAAGTAACATTCACTGCATGCATGTGAATATAAACACATAAACTTTAAAATGCACATAGCACTGTGATAAACCAAAATTTTAGTTGACGGTAGATCCTGGGACTGCAGATTTCCTCTGAAAGCCCACTTAAAACCATGCTAAATGCACTGGAAGCAGGATGGTCCCCAAAACTCCTCATAGTTTTATATAATTTTCTTGAGTCTTAAAAAATGAAGAGCAGTCATTAATTGCTTCAAAACCTTGCTTATGAAAATAAACTAACCATAGAATCATCATAGAATAGTTAGGGTTGGAAAGGACCTTAAAGATCATCTAGTTCCAATACCCCTGCCATAGGGTCAGGATACCTTCCACCAAACCAGGTTGTTCAAAGTCCCATTAAACCTAGCATTGAACACTTTCAGAAAAAAGAAATCATGCATATTTAAAAAAGAAATCGAATAGAACCTTCTTTAATATAGTCTCATCTATTCTGATATTTAGAAAAGCTCAACCAAATTATTTTAAGTTCATAACAAGGATAGGTTGTTATTTTTACATTGCATTGGTCCAACATCATGCATTTTAATGCTTTTGTAGCGATGATATTTTTCTAGATACTTTGATTGTCTTAACTGGGGAGAAAACTTTAAAGATTTCCTCAACAAATATTCAAATGTTGATATTCACTTTAGAGAAAACAGGTTCAGTGCCTTGTATCCATGTGGTGAGGAGTTGAGTCTTGATTTCTTTGCTGGTTTGCCATCTTTTCTTCAGTCCTGTAATAGAATTCCTTCTTCTAATCAACATATTTCCCTGGTAGGAATAAAGATATATATAGTGTCAGCTGAGTGATTACTGCAGCCAGCCATCTGCTAAATCTTTCTGCTGTCTCTTTTCTGTCCAATCCAGTGTGGTTTTAAGGCAATATATAATTGCCTTATTAAGGCAAGTTATTTTCATCCCAGAAACTATGTGATTAGGAAAAACCCGAGCTTTAGTGTTGAAGTATTTTAAGCATATTTTGACATTAACAATATAAATTTCATCACAGACTGATGTATGTTAAGAAAGTCTCTCATAACATACTTTATCACCTCTTAATGAAATACAGTTAGAAAAGATAACTCAGGGTAAAGCTTTTGAAAGAGACTTTTGAAGGTCCTTTCTCCAGCCTCCTGCTCAAGCAGCACTAGCCCTGAGGTCAGAAAAGTTTGCTCAGGAAAATCCAGTCCAGTCTTGAAAATCAACAAGGATGGAGCCTGTGCAACCTCTGTAAGCTACCTGTTTCACTACTGTACTGTCTCCATGGATAAGACAGTTTTCCTTATATCCAGTCTGATCCTTTCTGTTTTCAGTTTATGCCTGTTGTACCTTGTCAGTCTTACATGCACAATGTGAAGACCCCACCTCCATCTCCTTGTTGCCCTCCCATGAGGTCCTGGGGAGCTGCTGGCAGGACTCAAGAAACCATCTCTGCAGGCTGAACGAGTCCTGCAGACTCAGCTCGCAGGCCAAATGATACAGACCCTGTTGGTGGACCTCTGCTAGACTTGTTCCCTTTTATTGATATCTGGCTTGTATTGGGAGGATCCTGAAATTGGACTCAGTATTGCAGGTGTGGTCTAGCAAGCAATGAATAGAGGGAATAATCCCTTTCTTCCATCTACAGGCCATGCTTTTATTGATACATCTCAGGATGCTGCCAGCTGTCTTTGCTGCCAGGGCATGCTTCTGGCTCATGAGCTACTTGCTGTCTGCCAAGACTTCAGGGCCTTTTCCACAGAGCTGCTCTCCAGCCAGTTTTTTATCATTTATTTATCCACCCTTCCAGACTGCAAAATTCCAACTTGCAAACAAAAATATTGTGGGAAAAAATGTTTCATGATTGAGCTCTTTGCTGTCAAAATAGAAAATGCAAGAGAAAGGTTATGAATTTGTTACTTTCAGCAAATTCAATTAGTATTATGACTAATTACAGTGTGCTCATATTTTAGAGCACCACCGTACAGACTGCAAACTGGTACACACTGTATTCTGCCTAGTATCAAATATTTAATCTTAATCAAGTTGCTTTTCAGTATAAAGTTAGTTATGACTTACATAGTGGTTTAGTAGCATGTATATAACCCAGCCCAAGTTACCTCCTAAAAGAGGTAGTCCTTGATCAAAAATGGCTTTTAAATCAAAGGAAACATGAACAAGTTGTTCTTCCTTTCCTTTTTCAGCTAAAAAAAAAGAATAACAGAGAACGGTGATAACCAATTAAGCAAGTTATTTCTAGTCCAATTTTGTTTGGACTGATTTCACGGTGAAGACTTGAGCTGACTCAGAGGAAATATAAGTTAGTTCATTTTTATCTTGTTGATAATGACACATAATCATTAGTCCATGGTTTCCAAAATAGTGCTATGACTGTCGATTTTGAAATCAGGTGATGGGCTTTCTTGTTCAGTGTCCAAAAATAGAGTTAGCTTCTGAAAAGCTAAGGAACCAAATTTTAAATTTAACATTTGGCTACCTTTCTGTAGTTATTTAGGTACCTGAGGGTTAAAAAGAAGCTCTCTGTTGTGACACATGCTAATTATGCACCAATTCCCAGTAAAAGTTACCTTTGAGCAGTAAAATCTGCACATAGAACAGAATTATGAAAGTACCTAGTCACTTCTGAAAAATTTAATAAGCTCTTCTTTTCTACTTTGCATTCCTAGACAACATTCAAAACATCTGTACGAACATGTTATGCTCCTGCATTCATGTTTGAAAACAGGGCTTGGACTGCAAAGTTGATTCAGAGTTCTTGAACTAAAGAGCTAAATAATTTTAAGTCATCTTTAATATGAAGATCTTAGAGTACTTAAGAATGTGTGGTGAGATAACTTTTCTCTTTTTACATCTATTGGAACATAAGGGTAAGAAATGTTTTCAGTCCCAGATCACCTAGGACATGGGCTTTACTCCACAAAAACAGCACAGGGGTTTGTTGTTTATATATTTTAGGTACTTATTTACATGCATGCTTTAAACTCCTGTCGTATTAGAATAAAAAGCTCCTTTTCACAAATCCTTAGGGAAAAGAGAGAGCTCTTTGATGTTTGATGAGAAGGCATGCTTATTTACATTCCTCTAGGGACATGTTGAAAATTCAGGTGAAAGACACCCAAAAGCACACTTGGGATTAGGCATACCTGGAGGGAAAAGGTCTTCCTGATGTGGAACCATCCTTGGCAGCAGAATGATAGGGCTGTATGTAACTGCAGTCACAAGTTGCTCAAGGTGTTTTTTAGTTCCTTGTCAAACTTGTGACTTGTGCTCTGAATGCTTTCTGGTACAGCAACTGATACTTGCAAATTGCTGTACCTGCTTGTAGTGCATTCAGCCTGACAGACTATATCTTTTATTGTCAAAACCCTAACCATATCTGACAAGAGGTGGTTTTCATTATCTTGAGGGTTTTGAAATATTTTGTCATATCTAGTCATCAAGTATAGACATTGTCTCAAATCTCTTCTGCAAATATTCTTGTAAAACTAGATTGGTTTTGCACGTGCTGGGGAGCAGCAATCAAATCAAATGCTGATTCCCCAGTATGTGGTAGATGCCGTTGATCTTTAAAATGCACTAGTGCAATTTTTATATGCAAAGTCACTCCATTACCTCATGCAATTGCTTTATTGTCATCTTCAGTTTACCTTTGTGTTGATTTTGGCTATTAGTGTATCTGCCCTCCATGGCACTTTAGGAAAGAATCAGATAACTGCATGAATTGTTGGTTAATTCATAAGTATTATAAATGAAGAAAGAACTGAAAACTAAGTTTATTGATAGACACAACTGACAAATAGCCTATAAGCTTTAAGTCTGCAGGGAGTTATTCCTGCAATTATTCCAGTCACATGAGTTTGGACTAAGCTAGTTTGCTAAATCTAAGTCTAAAATGATTTCTCTGAAAGTTTCTGTGAGTGAATAGCTTTTTTTTTGTTCACTTGGTAGGTATTAACTTAAAGCCCAATCTATAGTGGATTCAATTGCACTTTCTGCTGCATGTTGGCATAAAAGAAAGGGAGATATTTGGTAATCAATTTCAGAGCACTAGTCAGGTACATCAAATCTCAGTGGCTGCCTATAACCAGAATTTTTCTATGTTTGATTATTCTGTGTTGATAACCATATGACATTTGTGTGTGATTGCTTGTCTGTTCCTGTAGAAAAAGGAAAGGACATCAAATAAAGGTGGCAGGTTCAAAACAAATAGGAGGAGGCACTTCACACAATCTAGAACTAAAGTATGAGGCTCAGTATATTGTGGATGCTAAGGTTTTACATGGATTCAATTGCACCTTCTGCTGTAGGTTTAGAAAGTCTAGACAAACTAATGAGAGAGAAATTTATTAGTATGACCTCAATGAAATTAATGACAGTCTTACCACTGATGTATTGTAAGATTTATCCAAATCATAACTTTCTATGTACCAATTTGAAATTTGCCCAAGATGTCAAAACTGGCATTGCAATATTTCTAGGTAATAAGTCACTATCCAGACATTGAATTACTTTTTCATGTGTCAGAAATAGTATTTTGTAGTAGAAATGTAATGAATATTCAGCCTTAATATGTACACTGAATATATTTTTATTACTTGAGTTTCTTATGTTTTGCAAGAGGCATGTATTTCATCCAGGAAACAGTATGAACTATTCATCATCAAGCTAAGAATACTACATTACTTGTAACAACAAAAACACAGACATAAACAAAGACCATATTAAAAACTCTAAAGATATATATGTTACAGTTGTAATCAAAACTTGGCATTATTTTGTTATTAATGAGAATCTGGACAGTGAAAAACTAACCAGGAAAGGTTCCAATATAAGAAATTGCTACATATATTAACTTTTTGCAGTACATTTCAAAGGCATTTCCGGATAGGCAATGTATGCCACATTAGTCAAACTAAGAAGAATAAGAAACAGACATCTGTTTATAAAGCAAATCTAGATAAAAATCTTCACCAAAGTAAATTGCATATAGTTATATTAAAAGACTAAGAGATAAGAAATGAACCATACTTTTTTTTTTCCCCTCAGAATAATCATTATAGCTTAAGTAAGTTAAACTAACTCTGCTGATCCCTAGCAAGAATTCCACATCTGGAAAATCTTTGCTACATCTGTGTTGGGGTTTCATGCTTTTTGGTGCTTTGTTCATCAGTTCCCATGACTCTGACTTAAACCTCCCTCTTATTTTCTTAAGTGCATTCCAATTCAACTAAAGATGCAGTGATCATTTCATTTCCTGAGATGTTATTTAAGCTCCTTTACCTGTTTTCTGTACAGAAAGCAAAATAAACCTTTAAAAATAAGGCAACATAAAAAGGACAAAGTATCTTTGTAGCATTCTGCAATATGAACAATCATTTAGACTGAAGTGAGATTAAGAATTTTTATTGTCAAAGATAACAGACAAGTAAATATGTTGTTACTGTAGACTTCCAGTGGTGTTTAGCAAGTACCAGCAAGAAAAACTACTAGATGAGACACACTCCAGCATCAAAACTCCCTCTCTGC
Source organism: Agapornis roseicollis (assembly GCA_002631895.1). Classification (NCBI taxonomy): domain Eukaryota; kingdom Metazoa; phylum Chordata; class Aves; order Psittaciformes; family Psittacidae; genus Agapornis; species Agapornis roseicollis. The sequence goes on from NDXB01005139.1 coordinate 10,005, forward strand.
CACATACCATACAGTAGCAGCACTGCATAAGATCTGAATCGTATTGGCCAAACCAACACAGTGCAGACAACCAGAAGAGAGTTGTCTCCTATATTCCCTTATTGTTGTTTCCTATATAGAACTACACAACTATTTCTATGTGGTTTCTTCCTTCTCCATTTAGAAATCCAAGAGATAGATTTAGAAATCCAATTATGATGAAAACACAGTACCGCAACCAAAGTACTTCCCAAAATTAGGAGTTTCCTCTCTTAAAAGAGCTCTGAGCCATCACACCTGTTTGTTTCATTTGTACTTTCAGAAGAATGTATAAGCCAAATAATAATTAAACTTGGAGTGCACACATCCAGCAGTCAGTCATCAAGGATAAAAGGGCATCTGTTTTAAGAACTCAGTCACACTAGATGGTCCCTTCCATCCCTAACTATTCTATGATTCTATGATCTAAACAAACTAAACAGGACCTGTGCTCAAGTGCTGGCATAGAGTTACCACACATGTAACAATTAACATGTTCGTTATCGTGCTTCCTGTTGTAGTTTTGGCCCATGCCATCTAGCAGTTTTCTAGACAAGACACATAAACACCTTAGGAGATAGTATGGACCAGGAGCACTTTGCAACTAGCAGTGGTAGGAGATTCAGCATTACTTCCATTCTGTGGTCTTGATCAAAAATATCAGATTAATTCATGCTGATATCCTTTGTCTACCACTGATCAAAAATATCAGATTAATTCATTCTGATATCCTTTGTCTACCACTGACTTCTCCAGGTTCAGTCCTTGCTTAGAGGATTCAAGTATGAATTTATGAGCGAATCACTTTCTCAGTGGAAAGAGCTTTAGCCTCTTGCTATCCAGATACAGTTTAGGAAGGGCAAACCTCTTGTAATGCATGGAAAATATGCCTTAGTGAGGTTCTAGGACAAGGTTTTGAACTGCTGCTTTCACCTAACTCTTTGCTTTCACTCCTTCTGACATACTATCTTCAAGGTTTTCTATTCAAACTTTTACTGAAAAAAGAAATTCTGGAAATTAGATCTTTTGGTTACAGGCAAATAGGGCTGTTTATTCTGCACTTTTGCCTTTCAGTTGTTTAGCTTTCATGCAACAGTATGAAACTGTTCATGAACAGTAGGAAATGCTCAGGAAAAACCAGCATGCCAGAAAATGAGCTGTTCTGCTGCTCTGCTAGGCATACCTGGAAAGTGGGATGCAAATGACTTTCATCTTTCTTTATGCTTTCTGAAATTGCAGGGGTATAATCCCTTTCATAACTGTAAAGAAGAGGTGCAACAGTTACTGCCCTGGCAGGCAATAGTGGCTGTTCCAGTTTATGCTCCCTGTAGAGAAGCAATTTGTACCAGAGGTTGCTGTTCCAGTGCTCCCCCTCCGCTGGGACAAGTCTGTGGAATGGAGATGTACTGAGCCACACTGCTCATGTATCAGTACCAAGTCTATTTTTGGATAACATGCTGAGTTCATAGTAGGTGTAAGTCACTGTAGCCGTAATTATAGTCTGAAAACCAAATTATTACCAGGAGCATAAATACAAATTGATGAAAGAGAGAAAACCTTACATCTCTGTGACTGAGGGTAAAGAAGCTTAGGGGCAGGGTTCCATCCCAAGCCTATCAGCACCGAGCAAGCATTGGCTAACCAATGTCCTCACACAAGAGGAGTCAGGATTTGCTTTTATTCCTAATGGTCCTTTGAACAGCAGATCTCACTGATAAGAAGCAGCAGATGTCATTGATTCAGTCAAGTGACTGTCAAGCAACTCAAAGGCGTAATACCCTCTTGAGCCTGCAGCAATTAGACACTTACCCATTCATAAACTAGTCCTTAAAAATGCAAGTGTGCTTTATTCTGAGCAACTCTGGTTTATGGCTATAAATAGCACATATTGTGGAGTACACTTTTATCACAGAACTAGGATATCCTCTTTCTTCACAGCCTGTAGCAAGATCAGTGTGCAAAGAAAAAAAAAAAAAAAAAAAAAAATTTTTTAAA
>NDXB01005139.1:21683-68336 GCA_002631895.1 Agapornis roseicollis
TTTTGTTTTTTTTTTTTTTTTGCCGGGATCTACAATTTTCTATAATTACCACTTTACATACAGCCACATTTGCATTTCCATTGTAAAAATCGACCTTAGGCCATGTATTTTATTCTATGAAATTTTATTTGTTCTGCCTTAATCCCACTGATAGGACCACTCAAGCTGTAATGTAGTACTCACCTGACAAAAAGATATCTCATTATGGGCCTTTTGCATGTCAGGTCACTGCAAAGTAAGACGAAACAGTGCTGCTTAATACTATTTTGCTGTAGTAAAGCATAAAACATGGTTAATGCTGAAAACTAATCTTAGTTCACAGCCTATTGCCATCAATTATTCTATATGAAAGAGATATAACAGAAAATTCTACAGCTCAAAATAGATATTTGGAAGTGTTTGGACACTTTATTTCCATAAACTTCTCTAAGTAGGTACCTCACATATGGCTAAATAGAATGAAGATTTAACACTTTGTTTATCAATTGAATTTTAAACTACGGCACCAGTGTTCAATAATGTCCCATTTTTTCTCATTAACATGTAGTATTTCAGAAAACAGTTGGCAGCTTGGGTAAGACTGGATTTTCTAATAATGTAAAGATAGTTTATAGCCAGTTATGTTAAAAGAACATTCTAATATGGAACTTACATGTACACTTAATATATACAACTTAAACTAGAAATATATCTTCTATCATATTATTCAGTTACTTCTTATTAATTTTTTATTTACTGCTATGCTTAGACATGATTTTTACTTTCCTGTGCTGGTTTATTTAGTATTTTTGGAGCACACAGTGATAGTGAGACAGCAGTTCAGAAACAACCAGATAAGCTTACACTTTGAAGTAAGTACACAGAATTCCAGTGTCAGCTGTGGGGCTACTTGCAAAGCAGGGACATAATGACACCATGAAGTTTGCTAAATATTGTTAATGTTCATTTGAAATCATGTTTAATTTGAAACTCATAAATGTATAATAGACGGCTACTCTGTTTACATAAACCCATCAGCACGTACTTATGCAAGAAAAGGCATTAAGGTAGATATTTTGACAAGATCATTCCAACAGAATTCTTCAATGGATAGACACTGAAAAGGCCATGAAAGCAACAACAGTCATTGTGGCCTGCATCATGGCCTGCTGCTAGGGAAGGTGGATTTTGTGCATTTTCTTTGCAACTACTTCCTTGCACCTCTGCTAGCATGGGGAAACAGACAGTGCAGGAACAGCAGGCCATGCACTCTCCCATCTGTGGAGGATGCTCAGGAAAATTTGTCTGTAAAATGGTCTACTATCTCTTCTCTAGATAGATTGCATCCATTTAGCTCCTAGGCTGTTCAAAGGTTGACTACAGGGTGTTGACATGTATCAGGATACACTTTTCTGAGCGCAAAATGTGCTGGTACACATAGTAACGAGGAGTGTTCTTCATTCTTGTAATCAGCATCCTTGCACCAACTGCCAACCATGCTTTTTTAATTATCTTACATGCAGCTTCTGTTGAGATCAGCATGCAGAGTAAGTCCAGTCTCTTTTGTCCAGCACAGCAGTGCTCCCACTGGCACAAAATACTCACAAGCCCTTTTCCACCCCAGCGGAGGGAATGAAAGAAGCAATATGGAGGAGAGAAGCCAGTCACAGGAACCAGAGGTCAGATGATGGAAAAGGACATAACTGGGACAGGAATGGGGAGAAAACTGTACAAAGCAAGATGGAGCAGTCTTTAGAAGGCAGAGAGAGCAGCGGGATGGAACAGCGAAAAAGGGAATTTCGAAAGGACTAAAAAATGGACAGGAGAGGGCATCATACAGAAATCAGCAGACGAATCTTGAGCTTGGAAGACTCGCAACCTGTGCTACGCTTTTTTCCATCACTTCATTTTATCATGCAGTGACACTTGACAGAGAAACAATTCTAATGTTCTCCCTCAATACCACTTAAGTAGAAGGCCAAAACACAGAAAGAGAAAATACTCTTCTTCACTATAACCCGTATACTGCCTGCCTTCCAAGTCTGGAGGCCTGGGCTTCTATAGCGTGCTGATTTTCACTCCTAGTAAAAGAAATAAGAAAATAATGTCCATCTGAAATTTTTATTCTCAATTTGGGAGAAAAAAGAAAAACTTCTCCTGGAAACATTGTTTCATTAAAGTGTCTCTTTGGAAATACCAGTGTTACATACACATCAGCCTTCCTCCCCGTAATGGGAGGAAGGAAATAAGGATGGCAGAGTGTGACTGTCACTCTAAGACCACTGCTTCCAGGGCTGCTAACTAAGAGGCATGGGGAAAGCTGAGCACTAGAAAGTAGCCCATGAGATGGCCAATTGCACAGTTGTTTTTCACTCTTATACCCTAAATATTTCTACCTTATCTGATTGAACAACAGAGTTGGTGTTTTTTTAAAACCAAATTAAATTGAATAAAGAAGTGGCTTTGTCATATCAAGCATTTTGTTGGGATTTGCCAAGATTCTATTGAAACTTTAGTTTCAAGAAAGTGCATTTTATTTGCCCATCTTTCTGTAGGAATTTCTCTAAATCTTTAAAGTCTGCTCTGATTGGTGGTTACTTCTTGTCTAAAGATCTGATATGTATCAGATTTCTCAGCTACTGAAGATGTTGCAGTACCATATTTTCTTTTGGAAAGCAACACATGTAGAAGCCAAAATTCAAAGGACTCCTTTCCCAGTCTGCTATCCTCTATTTGGAGACATCTGCTGAGAGATGAAACAATGACATATGCTATGTAGTCAGCAGGCATTTTTAATTAGTCCTAAACTTTTGGTTCTGAATCATTCTTTTGTTTGTGAAACTTTTGGAGAGTCATGGCATTACCTTTCTGTTTCTGTAACAAGAGGAAAGATGATTGTGTGCATCAGATCAGGCATGCTGCATAGACCACCCAATGAAGATGGACTGAATTTGTCATACTATTAGTCACAGCCCATACAGAAGTCACAGCAAAGCTCAAACTGGCAGCATGTTTAAAAAATGATGTGTCTCTGACTGGTTTTGCATATTTTGAATGCATGCATCCTTCCAGATTCAAGGGGACAGAATCATATAGATGGACAAGAGATAAACATAAGAATTTGCACATTCATAAACACTCAAAAGGAAAGCTGATGCATTTTAAGGAAGTTTGAAGAGAGTGAGGCTCGCATAACTGTTTACTTCCTAGGACCAGCACATTGCTAGAACTAAAAATGAGATCACCATTCCCATCCATCCTAGGACCTGATACATTCTGACTGCTCTGTTCCTTAAAGAGGAAAAGGGATCTTTAATGTTATCTTTGCAGGCTGAGGTATGGGTAGAATCACTAAAGGACAAAAAGCAGATATGTTTGGCAAGCTTAGATCCTTCAGCTTGAACTGCTGAGGGGTGGTAAGGTTATAAGGAATTAGCTCCTGCTTTCCTCAGCTGATTTAAGAACGATGAGCAGCACTTTACAAGTAGATCCAGCCTTAGGAGGAAGATTGGAGAGGCCCAGCTTCACTTGTATTAACAAGGCATTTCTATAAATATTCTTGAACAGAGAAGTGGGAGCAGTCAGTGGCTGCAGTCCAGAGGCAGGCTAGGCATGGGCAACAGGAAAGATGCTGTCCTGAGAGCAGCGGTGGCTGGGCCAGGAGGACAGGGCTTGGCCTGGCTCCAGGCTGGCTGGGCGGGCAAGTAGGGATCTGGCCCCTATAAATATTTGCTTCTGGAATTCCAGAAAGACTCTCCCCTGGGCATGCATGCTGCTCTGCACGTGTGCATGGACGCCTCTTTCCTGAGGGTATACTCATGTCACCTTTTTCCCCAAACACTGGCTGCTGCATTCCACTCTTGTCAGCAGCAGACCCCTCTCCTTCAGATTCCCGTCATATTTTTAGTCCAGCACACATTTTTGTTGACCCATCCAGTTTACCTTTTGAGCATAAGAATTTCTTTGGGTTTTTTTTTAATCTCAGCCAATGAGCAGAATATACTGAATAAAGTAAAACAATTCTGGAAAACAGCTGGAGTATTGAATGCATTATTCCAACCCTAACTATTCTATGATTCTATGACTGTGATAACTATGAATATTATTCAGGTATAAAACCTGTGCCTTCTGGTGATCTTCCTTAAGTTTCCAGATATATTGAAACCAAAAGATAGAGCTACATAATAAATTTTACTCAGATGCTGGTTGGTAGGTTAAGAGTTTGCTTATTTCTGCATCGATCTTGCTGTTGTACCTGTATACAGCTAATTGGATTATAGACGTAAGGGTGCATAAGCCATTTCACAGCTAAAGAAAGGTATTTGTTTTCGGGATGTTTTCCAGTAGATTTTCACAAAGAGCAGCACAACGTTTTGCCATTTTCTTTGAAAACATTTTCTTTGCCAGTACATAAATCTCACCATTAAAACTTTTTTTCTTTTCATGTCATTCACAGTCCTTCAGTTTAACTGGTTTAACACCTTTTCTCATAAATTCATCTAAAGAATTCATGTTGACTGACATCAGGGTTTCACCAGATGAGGTCTGTACATGTGTACTTGGTACCATTGGCATCATTTTCCAGTTCAGACTGTGATCATGAGTTTAACAGAGAAATGGAGGAAGCTTTTCCATATATGCAATCTGAAGGTAACTGCAGGCATGTGACTTGGGTAGATGTCTCCCTACAAACAACTACACCTGAAAGGGAATAGGGAATATGTCTGACCTGAAAGGGAAAATATCACTACATAAACAGGTATCATTTGGTCAGTAGCATTTCTCCATCTCAGCGCTGTGTCTGTGAATGCAGGAGGAGCTTGTAGGGCTCTATCTGATACTCACAAGTATCAGATAATGGCATGGCTTCTGGGGCAGCTTGGCAGCTTTTCCTTGAACGCATGGGTGTTTCACAGCACAGAACTGAGTTGCTGCCATCATGGCCCTGCTGCCACTAGCTTCAGTATCCCAGCACACTGGATTTTGTGGATGCCTTTTCAACATTTTTTAGGTATTGAGAGGTCCAGATCAAAACTGAGCACATTGGTGTACAAGGGGCACCATTTAAATAACGCAAGAGAATAGAAACTGAAGTGCAGATGTTCTCTGAAGCCTCCTTTTAATCTGTTTTAAAAATCATTTTATACTTTTATATTGTATGGCAAACTCTTATTTTATGACCACAGTGAATGGCATACATCTCAAATTTCTCTGATTGTATGTTTGCTTTTAACTGTCTTCCCCATTAAATCTCTCAGTCTACACTTTTCTGAAATTAATATCCTTTTATCTCCTATCCATGTTTCTGGCCTACCTATACCTAATTGTTTTCCTGTTCATGGTCCAGCAAGCATATTCTGACGTTTCGTTAAATTCTTCACACAGTCTTACTCTATGTATGTTGTAACATCAGACAAGCAGACTCCCTTAGCCTTCCTCCTTTTCTTTGCTACAGTTAATCTTTACTTATGCTTTGCCCTTTGTTAGGTCATTCTGACATTTTTCAGCCCCTATAGTTGAACTGGTTGCACCAACTGTTTTAAATATTTTGAGCTGCAACATGTCTATATGTGTGACAGAACCCACAGTAATTCTCAAAGAATTAAACCTTGATCAGCAATATATATATTGCTGTTTTTATTTTTAAATTTTAAAAAGTTGGTTTAGCTGCTAAAATGAGTGTTTTTATTGACGTTTTAGCCCGGAACAGGTATATGCTTTTAAAAAGGATCTCCTTACATTATCCTCTGGTTCATAGCTCCAAGTGGCCTTGGAGCCTTGGAGCATATGAACTGGATGGCTTTCAGTTGAAACTAAGTCAGAAGGTACACCCCGGTAGTGTATTAGTGATCTCCAAACCAGGGAGAGGATTCATTCCGTTCATGAGACCTAGGCTGAACTAATTAAAAGTTGAATCTTGAGATGTGTCAGAACCTTGGTAACATTTATTTTGCTGCATAAATCCACTCTTTCTGGGTTGTATTGTTGGTAACATAGATGGAGCAACTTGTAGTTAAAAATCTGCTGCAACTGCCTTCTCCCTTGATGCCTTCTGTCAGTGGTACTCAGCTTAAATATGGAGGCATACACATTCAGTTCCAGATTTAGGTATTGCTTACTGCATTCTCATTTTAAAATGAATTAGTGCTTTTCTAATCTGGTAACTGATAGAAGCAATGGCATAGGTCACCTGAACAGGGTATATGTGCTTCAAAGTAGATAGGTTATGCTATGGCCATCATGTCAGCCTTTGCCTGTCTAAACATCATGGCTTGTTCTACAAATAAATTTTGCCAGATTAATTAAAAAAACCTCCACCCTAACCCAACACACATTTCCAGAGTGTGCAGTCATATTGAATTTCTCGAGAGAGTTGGCTGCTGCTTTCTCCATCCAGCCTCAAAAAGTAGGAGGGCTGTAATGAGGAAAGTAACTGCAAACTGTAGAGATCCTTTGCTGCTCGTGGTTTTGTTCAAAGCTGTACACAGGACATTAGTGTTTGCAGATGCTCTATAAAGATAAAAGACAAAGGCCTAGATGGGAAGAAATTATGATCTGCATTAAATAGATGGTGAGCCAGTTCTTCCCTCAGTTACACTATTGCAAAGCCTGTAAATTTCATTGTTGGAATGAGATCATGGTTTGTCTTAAAGGAAATGAGAACTAGTGAAAATTAAGGGAATTGAGAATGCACTGTGAAAAAAAATCAACAAATAAGAAAGTGTGAAATAAATTATCTAGAATAACAAAAAAGAAAACTGCTTTGTTCTTAGGAAGGAATTCAAAGGGAGTAGAAAACTACAGGCTGAAACTCATGATTCTGTAATTTGATCTGTGTGCCAACCTTGTGAAGTTAATCAATCAATTTTAATGGTAACATAATACATCTCAAGAAAATAATGGTATCTGACTTTAACAACTGTATTTGCTGTGAAAATGAATGACTCCACCTTGAATTAACATGAAGACAACTTTATTCAACTGTTCTTGCTTTCCCTGGTAACAAAGGAGATTAGGTTTTTAGGCTGGGATCTCTCACCTCTTCACACATTACCATACATAATAGTAGAAAGGGAAATTGAGTCTCAGCTACCCCTTTATTCCTCCTTCTCTCCCTCAGGGAAGCCACAGGACACAGTAATCAATTAAAAAGGTCAGAATAAGCAAGGTCAAATGGCTTCGTTTACTGCAACTATTAATCTCAGTTACATGCATAAACTCTTTACATATGGGACCTTATCTTTCCTTTCAGCAAAGATGTGAGGCCTAGTTCACTCTCCTTTTTTTGTTTTTGTCTCCCCTTTCCCTCTCATTTTTGTATTTTCATCCCTTTCTTGCTGCATTGGCATGACGAACTACATACAGGGAACTCAGAATCAGGCCCTATTCTGTGCCACAGACAGGATGATATGCAAGAAAAATACAGTAATGAAATAAAATACCTGAACTCAGAGGCTTAAAATTACTTTATCTCTTTTCTATTTCTTACCTTTTTCATGTCAAAACATGAAAGATTACCTGAAATATCAGTTAAGCAGGGAAATATTATCCTAATAAATGAGCATGCAAGTATGCGCCTGGTAAGTTATTTGATTAAACAGGAAGCTAGAATCCTATAGATATCCACAAATAAAGCCCCAAATCTAAATGACTGTATCGTTAGCTCATTTGTAAACTGTTCCAGATGTAAGATTTTGGCAGCTTTCCAGTAGGCTGGCTGCAGTCTGAGCTTTCCTGCATCCGCAGTGAGAACTGCAATGCCTGACTCTTCAAGGAAAAGCTCCACAGGGCTCATGACAAATTATATAAAGTAGCAACCTGCCTGCCTGGCGAAGAGAAATTCAGACAGATCCCTGGGCAAAGAATGCCCTTTTGCCAGGGGCTAAGCTACAGCCGATTGACTCTGGATGTGTGATTGATCTGCATTATGCACCACCCAGTGAAAGCCCCTCTGAGAAGATCATTTAGTGATCATATCAGGGACTCCACTGCTAGAGCCTTGGATGTTATCTGGAAAAACACAAGAGACAGACGACTGGCAGGTGAGAAAGGATATTACATAAGTATATTTTAAGATTCAGAAGGCACTGTAGTTAACAATGCTAATTAGTGGTATAATTTGCATAATGTATCGCTATCGCCTCTAAGTATTTCTCCAGCCTTTTGTTTCTGTGTCATGTTACTTCAGTGCTATGCCTGTGCTGGGGCTGTGCGTGTTCCTTTAATGAGATGACATGAGAATCAGTCAGAAGAAAAGAAGCAGAGTACTTTTTAGTGCGATATTATGGTGCAAACTCCTCAGACTGAAGTGTGCTGAACCATTTTATTTTGCTGTTAGGTCAGACCCTGTGCTTTACTGCCTTGATGTGCTTCAGTGAGTTGTGTTACAGAGTGTTTTGTAGCCAAGGAGTGTGTCAGTTGGAATATCTGGGCTGTGCACTGAGCAATTACTGGTATTTCCTCTGGCAAGGATTTCAGTGCTGTGAGTGCCAAGTGAGTGTCAGGTATGCCAGAGTTATGCTTCTGAGATATGAATTACCAGCCAACTATATGGTTGAAGTTCATATTTTTATTTTGACTTGCAAATATTCAAAAACTCGATGCAAACCATAATAGAGGGCTGGAGAATGTAATTTAGTTTGCTCTGTTTTCCTCCTCTGTTATTGTCTGTTAGATTGAATGCTTCTTGTTCACCCTGCTGGGGTTGCTACTTTCATTATTGCAGCATTTAGAGGTTTCAGAAAAGGCAGCAGAAATTCACAGTGGGTGTGACTTGTCAGAGGGATCGCTTTGGTTTGTTTGTATACAGTGGGGGTGGCCTATCGAAGGGGAGGAGAAATGTGAATAATGATAAGATCAGGGCTGAGATAGATGACCAAGAGGCAGACCATATGACTCGCTAATGTAAACTGAACTTTCACATCATTCTCCTGCATTTATGTTTTGGGGAAATAAGAGCAGCTAAGCGCTCAACAGACATTTGTGATGGTGCACCAATTCCAAAACTGATTACATCAGGTAATTAGGGAGCGAGTTATCACAGCCTATAAAGACACACAGGGGCAAACCCCTGTTTTAAATTAGAGCAGCTCATAAAAACTTTGTTCTGTCCACTGTGTTAGTGGCTGGATCAATTCTGTGCCTGTTTGCATGGATGTCAAACAACAGTGAGTTCCCTAGGCAGAGAACCTCATCTTTACCACTGTTTTACAGTAAAGCTCCATGGTCACATTTACTTTAATGCTCAGCACTTAGTCACAAACATGGCAGTGTTATGAAAGTGCTGGACATTAACCTCTCTTCCATGACAAACTGAACCAAGCAGACAGCCCATCTCAAAGGTACGTTAGAAAACTGGACTTCTTTGGTCACTTAAAGACTGCAGGGCATGGAACAGCAGTCACAATGCAGGTCCTGTTCTTCAGGACATTGCTGAAACTCCACTGGAAGGAGCACTGACAAGAAAGAAATTCTGAGTAAAAAGGCATGGACATTATACAGATCTATAAAAGGGAAACTGGTGGGGCCAAGTCAGCCTTTGTTTAATCTGCATGTTGCCTGGTCAGCTAGATACTTGTTTGCCCTGGCATTCATTTACCATTCCACCTGCTAGAAATGTTTATGTAAATGCTTTGAAGTGAGCTTTTTAATTTATAGTTAAGTTCAGAACAGCATTTGCATCAGCAGACTCCAAGTACCTCTGGCCTGTGTCCATGTAAGACAACTACTACCAACTGTCTTACAAAATTGCTTTTCTCTCATCAGTCCACATAGGAAAGCATATAATGACATGTTACTTACTCCTTCTGTATGTGGCCTACATATGAAAATATTCAGGTTTTATCAGGATCCAAAAAGGCTTTGATAATCATATATATTTAACTTTACATATGATTGTCAAACATTTGGGGGATAGACAACAGCTAATTATATTTCTTGAGACTCTGTCACATTCCTAGAAATGAGGAGTGAACGTGAACCCTCTAGCCTCTTTAGCTGTGCTGATAAGGGGCAGCATGTTTTTATTCTACTTGGCAGATGGTTATAAGCCATCACAGTTTTTATCAATACAAGGCTTAGATGTTAGAGGACCCTTAAAAGCAGTGACAGTTCCATTTTCCAGGCTGTGCTGGTGATGTGGGCTTGTCAGTCCACTAGTATATTTGGGCTGCTGTCAGAAAGTTAGAAAATCATCAGGCTAAACCCCCAACAAGCAAGGCAGTATGTAATTGGAGTAGGTATCAGGCTGTATTCCTGAAAATACTTAATGAGTAACAGAGATTTGGGAAGAGAAACAAAACAGCAACAAGTTGTGTTCCTTTTCTGTTTGTTCTCCAGAATATCAGCAGTTTAAACTGCTGACTACCTAAAAATGGTAAAGAAGGGTCACAACACTGAAATAAGAAATCCACTTAGATCAGCAATTTGTGTTATCAGGGCACACCTTTTAAAAAAAGCACATGATATTTGCAAAAGAAAGAAAAAAATGTGAAATATGCATTCTTCATGGTGCGTTCAAGAAAAAGTAATATTTTGCCTGTAAAAGAAAACCCAGGCTGCACACAGAAATAGCAGATAATGCAATATAATCTATTATAATCATTGAACAGGCAGTACTATCTACCTACTAAGTAGGAAAAATATTGTGGAAAATATCTTTGTCATTAGATCATGTAGTCTTAATGACGTAAAAGAAAGGTAGAATTAGTCTTGGACAAGAAGAATCGAAAATATTTATAATGCTATTAACATTACATGGAACTAAAAGATTGTAGCTAAAGATGCTTTGATTTTGAGTGGGCATCATAAAGGGAAACTAATGAATATAGACTGTCCTATCAGATGAGCTCTGCATGCCATCCTACCCTGGCCAGGATGGAGTACCATAGAGCAGCATCTTACATTGCTTCTGAACCCTAACACCAGGACTGAGTTACTCACTGCATGTGCTGTCTCATCACATGGCAGAACAACCTGTGGTTCAGAGAGCTGGAAACAAGCACACTTGTATAAATATGGTATATTATTATACCATATTATGGGATATTATTACTATTATATAAATACAGCATATTGTATAAATATGGTACATATTTATGACATAAGTGGCCTAAGGAGCAGGGAGATGCAGCTCAACACAGTCACATTATGGACACGCTACTTATTATGGCAGCACAGCTCAGGGTTTTCCACTTAGTGTTTTTTCTCCTCTTTTTTTTTTTGTTTACACAGGCAAAGAAAATCTAGACACATGTTTATAGTCATATCTAGTCATATTAAATGTGGAAAATGGATCACTAAATAAATCACTAAACAAATCACTAAACACAGTGGACACATTTTCAATTGCTGGAACATCAATAATGCCCAGTAGAGATGGGATAAAATTTGGGGCAATGGAATTAACAGCAAAGAGGACAGAATTACACTCAAGTTGCCAGATTCCCTGAATGGACAATATGAAAACTGTTAACTTTTCCTGTTACTACATTCATGAGGAATAGAAACATTTCCTTGGGAATTCCCAGTTTATTCCCTTTTAGTGATGCCAGGTCACATCCTCAGCTGGGAAGGGAAGCACATTCTGGCTTTTTCAGTACACAGACCTCCCAACAGAGACCAGGATTTTATGCGCAATAAGGGCAGCAGTGCTGAGTGAACTTCCTCAGAGCATGGAAGCATCATTCTCAGCTCTGAAATGTACATACCCTCAAACCCAGCAACTTTTTAGGAAATGTGGTCAGACACTGAGTATAACTGATGACTCATATGCCTCTCTTTTAATGTTTTTTAATATTTTTTTAGTGATGAAAAAGGTAAGTTTTCTTCTGAAATATCTGGTATTATAGGGAAAAGAAAAAAAAGAATGTGTAGATAGACTAGGCTTGCTGAATTGCTGCTAGTTTTGCTGCATTTGCTTAGTCATTAAAAGTCTGGGCAAAAACATTGCTTATTTGGTATTTTGAAAATTAACCGTTAACTTTTCTATATGCAGTTATTTATTTACTTATCACTTTCAATTATGTTATTTTTTTTAATTAAATTTCACTAAACTTCATAATATTTCATTTACCTCAGGATTAAATTAATTTTGTACCTTTGGCCCACTAAAAATAAAGTGGGCTTTTGCCATCCCTGGTTTTATTGGGATTGTTTCCTGTTAGTTGCCAAAGAAATGGAGAATAACTCATTTGCAAAGATCTGTAATAGACTTCTGATAAGGCCTACTTTGCTAGTGTTTGATTCATCTGGAAATATTATATATGTCCTTGTAAGTTATTTCTAAAGATGTAGCCACAGAGACAACTCTGAAACTGCAGAAAAAGTTTTTCCATCAAACACTTTTTTTTCCATTTAGATTCCGTTTAGAGGACCATCAGTCAGCTTTTATCTAGTTTTCATGTTATTTACAAAGGCTGACTTAATTTTAAATCTAATTATGAAAAGTTTCTTTTCAGGCCCCTTTCAGTAGACCTTTTAGTTTTGAATTTATGATGATTAGCTAGAATTATATTATTAAGTTTTTCATACCAGTGCCATATCAATTTTTTGCATAACTTATGTATGATCACCAAGATGCACTATCTGCTCTTGCTGATGGTTAATTTGTTCTCCATTATCAACATCCCTATATTTCCACTCAGTTTCTAATTTCTCTTTTCTCTTACTCTTTCCCTTTAACTCTGATGCCTTAAAATGCACATTTTTATGGATTGCAAAATCTGTGAGTACAGGACTTACTTATTCTTTAAAAAGTCCCAGCTATTGCTTATACTTCTAGACATATATATAGCTAACTATAGGAAGTAAAGGAAGCAAAGAAAGGAGTTTTAATCCTTGGGAAGTTTTTAAAGACCCAGGTTAAGGCAGTGTTTTGAATTACGTTTTACCTGTCCCTAAAATTTATACTCATGCAGAACAGAAATTACTGCTTTAAGTGTTTGTTTTGTTCTGTGATTGGAGAAAGATTCACAGTGTATGTAGGTGAAATAAGGTTTTAGAAAATGAGTATGTTGCAAAACCTGAGACAACTTGGTACATAGCTTCAAATGTCACTTTTTGGCTATATCAGCATTTTTAAGAAATTACTGACCGCCAATCTGGAGACAACCTCCTATAGTTTTGATGCTTTACTCAGGATATTTTACAAATGTTAAAAATAGCCACTGGCCCAAGGTAGAGAATGACCAGGTATTGATATGTACTTATAGACAGACTTTAATTTATGGAAAAGAAATAGGAAAACAGTAAACAACAATTGTCTAATAACAAAAACAGTTATTTGTATAATAAAGCAGGTAAAGCATATCTGGTGCAAAACCTTTTAATTATTTTGATTGAATGGTTAGATAACTTTATAATGGTAAAGTTCACTCCCTTTGAGAGTTTCGAAGAGCTTTGTTGTTACCCATGTAATTACTAAACAAGTTTGTAGTGTAATTATTTTGAGAAATACCAGTTTCATTCATGTGATTTCAAATTTTGCACATCTTTCAAATTCAGACATGAAATGTAATCAGAAATAATACATTTCATTCACTGCATATACATGTCTATTTTTAAAAAATATTGCCATTCTGAATTTCCAATAAGTATATAGAATATTGCACACCTTTTTTTAGCACTGGTGTTTTTATCATCGAATGACTGGAATTCCTTTAAGACAAAGTCCTTCAGTCAAAATCCTCATTCAAAGGGCAGTTGGAATTAAATGCCTCATTAGGTTCTTATTCCATGTTCTATTTTTCGATTTCTCACTCTCCATATGAAAATGTAGAGAAGTGCCAGAAAGATCGTAGCTGCCTTTGGCATGATTCTCTTGCTGTTTATTTTCAGATGCTGGAATGTCTTGTTTCCAACACTCTTGTCCTTCTAATTTGATGTCTGATACTAATAGAGATTGGAGCACTCATAGAGAAAGGAAAGTGTGCATACTCTATCATCTTGTATTTGTAATGGGTATTTTCATATATCAGAATGAATTGCACTACTGGGGGACTGAACACTTGGAAAGTTTCATTTATGAGCTTCACATTTTCCTCCATTAGTGAAATTTAAAACATTTATTTCATGGAGCTCCGCCATCATTTCTGTAGTCAGGCTACAACAATGACACTGTTTTGTCCAAGTTTACAATAAGAAGTACACAGTATGCTAAGCACATTATAAAAGTGGTTGCTACAAAATCCTCACGCATACAAGTTACAACAGCTGGAGGGGATTATGGAAATACACCCTTTTTTCAGCATTCTGTTTTTCCACAGTCACAGTAGCCAATTCTAAGACTGCAGCAATCAGACAGCAGCCCCATGTCCTGTCTTGTGCCTGGGATTTTAAGGATGTGCATAAGAGGAATTCAGTCCCAGGACTCCTCAGCAATTAGGAATTTTTAGAAATAACCTTATACTTTCTTGGGGACTCTGAACTGATTCTTTATAAGTATGGGCCAAGGAGGGAGGGAGCGTACCCAGAGCAGCCCACAGAACATGCCTGACAGGAACTGAGCAGTCATGTGGCTCTGCAAATGGAGAATGAGCACCCGAACATGAAAAACATCATCATTCTGTCAGGCAGCTTGGGCATGAGGGGAAGTTAAAAACCAATACACCTGGCAACCACCTGTTAGGAAACCAGCCTCATCATTTATACTTTTCAGCATGCAAGGCTTGTATGTGGTACATGTTCTCAGATGGGGATTAAAAATGAGTGAGAAAGACAAAAATTATTATCTGATTTCCCCAGGCCCAGCTTCGTAATTCATCATCATGGATACTGTTAAACTCTAGTCTTAAATGCTGGATACCACAAGATAAGCAGCATTCTGTCTCTGCTAAAAGTGTCTCCTTATGACAGACAACCAGGAGGCCTCATCTGCTCTTTGAACATTCATATGCACTTCCCAAAAGCAGGGGCTCCCAATACCCAGACCCAGCTCCCTCAGCTGTGTATTCTTTCGGCACCAAGCAAGCATTTTGTGCTTTTGAAAGACCATTATGTATTTGAAACATTCCTAAAAACTGCTGAAAGTGCTGAACTGCTTTGTGTCTGATTGTTTGGAAGGAGCCTTGCTCACAAAATATTTCAACTGCTACAGTTGTGCTAACATCTGGACATCTTCCTTACGTCAGAGGTGGATGATGAGATCCAGATGCTATGATCTACTGATGTTTTCATTAACTTCTTAGCAGTTTTGTCTTTGTTTTGTTTACCAACTGCAACTTCTTAACTCCAACTCACATATGTGTGTTACTGGGGAGAGTGGGGAGAAGAGTTGAAAAGAAGGGGGCAGCCAGAGAAATTAAATTAGTGTTTGGCCTAGATTCAGAAAAACTGATTTCTCTTATTACAATGTGCTGTTCCAGGATATGGAGCCTGTGGGAAGGTTAGCCCCAGATGACAGGAAACATTTTGCTGAGCTGCTATTTTCAGTAAAAATGAGCTATATGATTTGCTAATTATGTTCTAATTTAAGAGTAAACAATCTATGAAGACAACAGGAAATAAGGACATAAGATAATATTGATGGCAGCCTCCTGAACTTTGCAGTTACAATCATGCTTAAACTTAACTGTCATATAGAGAATATTTATTACACTGAGGGAATGCCACTATTGCAGCAGACACAGAAGGGAGCCCAGTTGCATTGTAGACTACACATTAGGAACTATCTGAATACTTCTTTTAAAGAAGATGTTGGCAATAAATGGTGTATGGAAAAAAATAAAAAAAGAATCCAAGCAGCTGCATAGTATCTCTATGGTAATAAATGTTTTATATGTTTGCTAATTTGATATGACAGAATTCCACTTACAAGAATTTAAACCATTTCCAAAGCCTAGTTCCACCAGATTTTTTTCCCACTGAAAATAGAATTAGCGCAGGCAATGCAGAACCCATGAAGAGGCTGAAGTGGGTTTTCAGAAACTGACTAAACTTGTATTTTGCATTTTATATAGCTCTGCATTTAAATTTGGAGAGAGAGCACACTGGTTGATTGATACTATTATTCACTAAATGTTGCAACATCCTTAGCACTGTGTGAGAAACTGAGATCAAGAAAGTCCTGTTTTGAAGAGATCATAATCTGTAAAACAGTCACTGTCAGTGCTCACTGAAAGGAGATTAATTCAGAAGCCATATGAATATATTTTTACATACTCAAAAAAACTGCAGACCAGTCCAGGAAGAGAACTTACCAGTCCACTGAACTTCCTCCTGCAGTGCTATGTTTACCAGCTTGCAAGGACCAAAGCAGGACTGGGGCTCTGTGGAGGAATATGAGAGGGAAAAAAATGGACCAAATTCTCACTGTACTAGAGGTTGCTCATTGATATTGATATTTCCAGGCTGTGAGAAGGTCAATTAGCAGTATAGGTTTTTTTGGAGTTATGGATGGGTTTGCTTGAGGGTGCTCTATGTGCACATATCTGTTTTAATCTCCTAAAGAGGCAGCTAATAAAAATAATAGGAAAGGAATTTTTAGACAGATTCTACTTCCAAAGGGTAAATCAAACATACAAAAAAAGGATGAAGAAAACAAGGAATGGATAGCAGCTAGTCATTCTGTTATTGCACAGAAAAAATAAATATAGTGTAGCACAAGTGGGTTATAAGATCTGAGAAAGAATTTTCAATGTAATGCATTAAAAAGTTGTGACCAGATGTGCATAGAGGTTGCAGGGTATGATTTTGTGACTTCATCCCACTTGGTCATTCCCCATCTCTCATGTGATTTAATTTTACTTGCATCTTTAATTTCTCATGTTCTCTTACGTGATAATAGAATAGAACCCATCCATGACAGTCACTTCTGGATTATGCTAATAATACTAATTATACTAATTTATACTAATATAAATTAGAGTGGTTTATGTTTTGCAGTTTCTGGCAAACAGAGATGAGAGTTTACACATTTACCTGAGGGAAATAGAAAGCCAATTGCTGAAAAGGCATAGGGACAAAGGAAAACCTGCATTGTGCTTTTCTCCTGTGCTTTCACTTTTTCAGGTCTCTATTGTGTTGCTTTCTCTCTGTTGATACTGTAAAAGGCTTTTATTCTCTGCCACAATTCTGAGAAGTTCATGCTCAAATATTGCAGAATCCTGTCAGAGTTTCTGCCTTTTTATTCTTGTTACTTAATAATTAAGCTCTATTTTGACAGCCATCCTACAGTAGCAAAGTACATGCCACCTCAGCTGAAGTAACAACTGGCCTGCCCTGGTAAGCCATAGACACAAAGGGTTTGGCACGTGCCTTTGCTTGTCATTGCCTGTCGCATGACAGAACATCTCAAGGTATAAAACTGGCTCTGATTATATGACTGTGGAAAATCTGTGTTGTCTGGTGTGTACTTTATGTAACTTTAAATGTACAAGATGTTCTTGTTTGCTTGGTTCATTAATCGGATATTCTTCAAGGCAGCTGAATCACTGAAATACAGAAATTTTCCCTTCGAAAGGCTAGGCAGTAAGCAGTTTTCTTCCAGACATGATTTCTGTGTTAACATGCTTTCTTATCTGCACTTGTGCTTTGCAATGTCATTTGCACATCTTTGCAGTCAGCATTCAGAGTTGAGGGGACAGAGACACCACTGTGAAGTGTTCCCAGAAGGCTGGTACAAAAGAAGCCTGGCCTCAGTCTTTTATTTTCTCTTCACCTCTGTCACTTGTCAAACATCTCTGTTTTGTCCTCAGACAAAAAAGTCTGCAGCCTCCTGGTGTGCTGTGTTTGCCTCGATATACTAGCTCTCACTACTACATGCCTACTTCTGTTCATCCTGAACACTTTCATTTAAAGATGGCAAGTGAAAGCTTCAAGCATGTGAGATCCATCTGCTATGGTGTTTCTGTAGTTCAGCAAATATTTCTGGGTTTTGTTGAACCCCTTACAGAGGTGGACTTCAGGAAGCAGTGCCAAACACAACCAAGTACTGAAGTGACCCGAAAGCGTGAAGTTTTTCAGAGCAAATGAAGCAACTTTCCTGAGCAACCTGGTAAAGAGAGTTTTACTAAACTCTCGATTAGGTTGTTAACGAGTAATCAGTAATTTGGGAAAAATGAAACAAAACATTGAGTGATTTTGCTGGAGGAGAGCAGAGATGAAAACAAAGTTTGGTAGGTTTCAAAGGCAAAGAAACCTTGGATAGAAATTCTAAAGGCAGTTGCATAGGTGAAGCAGAACACAGACTTTTGCTGCTTTTAACCTGATGCAGTGAGAGAGATACATGTAATGGACCTGAAGAAGAAAAACTCTAATCTTGTCCCTAACATGTTCCTAATATGCTGCCTCATTTTGCAGAACCAGGAGAAACCAGATTGTGATCAGACATTTATGTTGATGAATTTGTTTTTCTGCTGTCAGAATTTGCTGACTGGACATACAGTTCTAGCTCTTTAACACAAAAATGCTGACCATATTCTTCTGCATACCTCGTATTTTAGAAACCTAAGAACCTAATGAGATTTATGCTATTGATACAATTCAGACATTCAATCTTGTATCCAGAATTTGAGATTTTTTTTCATTATTGTATCAATGAAGAAAAGGAAAATGATGTTAACGTGATTTTTTTCAGTCTTGTGTATACTAATACACACATACATATAGTGTATGACACTTGCTATGTTGACTGGACTTTTGAATTTCTATAATAGGGTGAAGTGAATGAGATAAGAAGCATTCTCAAGCAAAAATAATATTGTAATCAGAATTTTCTAAGTTCTCTACTAATGATTCTTTAGTCTAGGGTCCCCGAAAGCTTTTTGTTGGTGGATTGTGAGTTCATCTTTTGCGCCTCAGATCATATGGAATAGCCATGGTTCCTTTTCTAAGGCCAAAAAGACTACTATGGTCAACAGCTCTAACCTTCTACATGCCATAAAAATATAAATGCCATATAAATGCCTTATAAATGCCATAAAACCCCACACAGTAACTTGCACATTATTTGAGAAAGCTATGTATTTTATTTTAATTTCAAGAGTTCAGATACCCATTTTCTGAATTTTCATACTTCAGTAATAGCTTTTATAATTTGATTTTGAGTCTTCAGTTCATTGGAAGATAAAATTATCTGCGGTCTGCTAGGACCCTAAAGCAAGCACTCAGATACTTCAAGCAGGAGGGAAAATGACTGCACAAATATTTATCACTGGCATCAGCACAAGCATTACAGAAACACAGACACCCTGGCTTATTTCCAAGTCATGGCAGCTTTTAAGAGAACTTGAGGTCACTTTCAATTTGAATCTGTTCTTTGAAAAGTCTTAGTAAAATCTGTTCCATTTCTTATGGGCATAAGCTGTCATCTGTAGGCTTTAAGGGTTTGGCCTGCAACCTGACGTAGTAAAATATTACATATGTTTGCTTTATATCATTTCAAATGAAACCTCCCTCTGTACCTGTTAGAAATGTAGAAGTGCAGTGAAGTATATGCACAGTTACGTTCCACAGTATTTTAACTTTACAGAAGCTGACCAATTAATACCTATGGTATAATCTTCTGGAGATTTTTTTTATTCATCTGGACAGATATGCAGAACAGTTAAAAAATGAACACTCAGTAAAATGAAAAAAAAATAGAGATTAGATAGAGGTGAAATATCTCAATTTATTGATTGAATAGTAGATACTGCTAACTTGAACTTAGTTTGGGAAGTTTTGGAAGTGTCTTATAATAAACTATTAGATGTAAAGCATTAAAGTTAGATGATCTCAAATGGAAATACTTTTTTATTGTAGAGAATTTAAATAGCTTATGTCTTACCAGGAGCAAGGAATTTTGCTGATGTGAAAGCAACAATAACTTCACTAAGGAAAGTATGTAGTCGAACAGAAAAAGATGAACAAGTTGAACACAGGTATTTTGATGAGATTTCAAAGATCAATAAAAAGATACTTCACATTTCTCAATCTTTCCAGCTACCATGAGAAGTAGAAATAATTCATCAAGCCTACACAGAAAAGCTTGTAACTTGTACTCTTGCACTTAATTGTCATTGCAGCATTTATGGGTGACCATAAAACCTAATTCCTTTCCCAGTATCCTGCTATCTGAATTCCTATATTGTTTTATCATCCCATCAGATCTATGTGTTTAAGAACAGAAATAATGACAATCTCCTCTCTTTATTTTTCTCAGACTGCAAAAAGCTGTAATTATTGAAAAAAATCTTGTTTTACTTCTTTCATTAGTCCATATTCTTCTTCCATATTTTTAATTAGTAGTAATTATAATACTTCTTTTGCTCATAAGATATCTTATATTGTAATGTCACTGGGGTTACCATCCTAAGACAGCTCATTTGAAAGCTGAAACCAGTAATTTCAGATCCCTGAGCCCACCACTGCTTTTAATAAGATCTACTGAAGCTGTTAGGAATTAAAGGTCATTACAGCTTTGTGTATATTTGGGCTATTTGGCAAAATTAGCTTGCCATGGTGGCCTGATGGGTAATGATGAGCACATCTGGTTCCATTTCTTTGGAGCTATGAGAGCAAGATGTAATTTCAAACATGAGGTTTCAGTATCCACCACCTGGGGAAACATCCACAGGGAATTAACTCTTCTGTGCCCCCTTTATTTAAGATCATTGACTCCAGTTCTTCCTTTGTCTCCAATGCATCACACCATTTATATTCCCATTATTTCAGTTTTCTGCGAAGGGCCAGTTCATAATATTAGGTACAAAATTGTTCAAGACAAGGATAGAAAACAACCATGTGTTCCTGCAATGCCTGGAACAGGTGCTGAGCATCCTCTAATAGATCTCCTTATACAATGGCAGTGCAGTAGATGAAGTTTTGCTTGAGGACAGAGGGTTCATAGCAATAAGCAAAACTGACTTTTTTTTCTGAATGGTAAAAATCTTTTAAATCATTTAATGTGTTGCAAAATAGATCAGAATGAGACCAGCAGGAAAAATAATCTTAAACAAATTGTTATTTAAACAAATGAGCTAACTAAAGATTTTAAATACTAGGATTTTTATGTATTTTATTTCTATGAAACTGTATTTTAAATATGGTACAAATAAAATGTCAACTCCAGTACCACAATAAACATAGCAAAAAACCAAACCAAACCAAACCAAACCAAAAACCAAACAAAAAAAAAACCACCCACAGATTAAGTATATTTTGATTACATAGTTTCTTGGTGTAAATATATGTGTAGTCACTTTTATTATGAAAACAGTGTCAACTGTAAAGTATTGCTAGATCTAATGTTCAATACATCTTCTCTATTATTTTGTTATTTGTTTTGCTAGTCATAATTCTTTGAATTCACAGGGCTTGAGTGGAAATGAGAGGCAACCTGGATGTTTGGCTATATGTAGGAGTACACTAGAATTAACATTGATATTTTCCAGTGTTCTCAAAGCAGATTTACCATTGATGATCACTAGAAAGCATGAGAAATATAATAAAATATTATTCAGAAATAAAAAACAGGAAAAAGTTAGTGGGACCAAAACTTAACCTATACCAGTTCTTGGAAAAAAAAAGACTACCTTTTATACCAAGAAAGTGGGGGCTTTCTGTCTTTTATTTCAATTATTTCTATGTTGCTAAATCACCATGAAAGCTGGGGAATGGGAACACCTTCTTTTGTACATTAAGTAATCCAACTAAAGTCTCCATGTGGATTTATTCTCTGTCTCTTCTTCCCATTTGTGTGAATGCTGGCATGGAATTAAACTAAAGGCAAGAGCAAAACAGGCACTTGGACTCACTTGCTCTTGAAGCAGAAAGCAAGAAGTCATCACCACTCTTACACGGAATCCCATAAAACTATATTTACAAATTTCATGTTGTTAATTACCATCAGCCATCTATTATCACATCTAAAAAGTCATCTCACTCCTCCTGGGGTGTGGCAGAAGTATGGTGCTTTTAGCAGAAAGGTGCCCTAACACAGCTTTTTGAAGAAAGACAGAACGACAGAAGACTAATAACTCTTAGGAAAAGAAGAAATGGAAATAAAATTCCTATACTGAGATTGAATCTCATCTGCCTGACTCAGACATACTCTTCAATTTGCCTAAAACTTCCCACAAATTTCTCATTAAGTTTTTGCAGCCTCTCCAAAAAATAACTACAATGTCAGAGGAGTTTGGTTTTGTAATACTTAAAACTGCTTCTGACCTGTACAAATAAAGCAGTATTTTGGAAGTATGTCATAACCAGAAAAGATTTACACTTTCCCCTTCCTCTTTCAATGTTACATTTATTTATTAGATTACTCTGTTCTACGAAAAGGCCTGATACATTATATAAAAGTACTTATTTTATGGATACAGGACACAGTTCTTGAAACTGGTGAATCATGGTAAGTGGGAGAGAAGATTAAAACAGCCTTTTCATTAGCAATACACCAATTTCAATCATATTTGAATTTTCTTCAGCATTAAAGAATTACTAGTATAATTCACAATCAACTGAGGTTGGGAACAAGTGTTCCAATATATGGTATTGGATATTGCAGAAAATTTCTACTCCAGAATATTTTTTTCCTTTCCCATACACACAGTCTGGAGCATGCGACACACCATACTGTGGCTAAGCTGGGTTTCTCATCAAAGAAAACATCATCAATTTTAATGGGTTTGCACCAAATAAGCACTAGCAAACTGATAAATAGAAAAGGCCCACAATACTCAAGCAGGTTTTCCTTGTCTCTTGCTCAAAATTGACACAGAATGTGCTTTCATGTTTGAAGCCCCATGTGTGCTTCTGCTGCCATTCCAGTATTCTACATATGTACACAGAAATAACAATTGCAACTTTGAAATGCAGCTGCCCAAGAAAAGGCAAAGAAGAAAAAGTTTTGACCTTCTAAAGCTAACATAAGGCTGCCCTTACCAGAAGAGTGTTACTTGCAGGCACCATGCTGTTCATGTTGGACAGCAGGATCTCCTTTCTTAATGCTTTCCCTGCAACGTGCATGTGCAATAACATCATCCCACAAAAATTCCCCTGGCTCAATCAGCTCCCAGTGGAAGTGTGCAGGGTATGAATACAGCTGTATGAATACAGCCACCACTCCAGAGAGCTTGCTGTCTCAGATGAGGGTAGGAGGAAATTTTCTTAATGCTTATCTGTAAGTTCATCCTTTAGTTACTGGCAGTTACACACATTAATCCAGAAACATTTTTGATGTGATGCATATTATATGCGTGTTTTAGTGCATGATAGTAAAAGGCTTAAAATGTTATTCTGACTCACACTTGAGCCCTTTTAGTGTCTTTGTAATGCTCTGCTCCTTTAAAGTCCCTTTCAATTCAGTGTGATGGTACAAATAGCAGTGAAAATAAGTGTGCTTCAGCCTTACCCTACTCCTTCCCTGTGGGCCAAGCAAATGAAGCTCTGATCTCTTGACCTACAAACTGGCCAGATGGGTTTGCATTTCTGGATGCAACTCAGTGCACCCACACTCTAAGTGTGAGAAATTAAAGGTGAGAAATAGTCTTGCATTAAAAAGCATGGCCCAAACTCAAGTTTTAGAGTCAAAATGTAGTTCCATTATGTAACAACATAATAAACTTCTAGGAGAATCAGGGTCTGGTTTCTAAGTTATATAAGCCATTTGCCACTTCTGGCTTAATTTGAACAGGAGGCGTGTTTTAAATGTAATGGTAGTGTTAAATAAATGTAGTAAATTGAAATGTCACTATAGGTAAAAAAATAGAAAAATAAACTGTGCTGCAACATACCTATTAAGCAAATAGGTTTGTAAATTAAGGTTAAAAAGGGAAGTTAAAGAGGGAAGCTGGAAATGCATGCACAAGAACACAAAATACTTAATGATGCAGCATTGAAATTCACTGGAGGAGAATGGAAGGAGCTCACTATTTAACTTCTTGCTTTCTGTAAAACCTTGTGAAACAACAATAAAACCAGGAATCTAAATAATCCTATTATTTCAGCAACAGCTAGTAAACTAGACACACAGCAACGTGGATGAATCTTATTTTACCTGGTTTTGGCATGATTGTTCACAGGTTCACAACAGCTGCTACAGTAAATAGTACTCATGAGAGAATTACCTTTAAAGCTCTGCAAGCTGCTTTAAAACTCTGAACTTTAAAATCATCAGGATTTAGGCACTCTGTCTTCAAAACACATTTTGTATATATGTCAGGACTGTCATGAATGTGAGACACTGTGTGTGGTCAGTATAGGTCTCATTAAATCATGTAAGTAGGTGAGCTAACTGCATGCAATATACTATACTGATAAGTGTTATTACACTTAGGAGTAAATAGGACCCCCTTGACTTATGCAAATATGACATCATTGCTTTATTCAGTCATCTGTTCTGATTTGTTTAAGTATTTCCTTGTTCACTTTTGTACACTTTAGTTTTCTGTAAAAACGATACTGAAGAATTCTGACTAATTCTGATGAAGCATTTCTTTCTTCTCATAAAAATTCATTCCTTACAGGTAAGCAAGTAATCAGCTCATCTAACAATGCATTACCTCTGTCCTTCTCACCATTCACACTCTTTAAATATCATCAAGCAGTCATACCATTTACAAAGATGTCCTATTTATGGCCATAAGTGACATGAGTGCTTTATAGCTCTGTATTTACCAGATATCAAAGTGATTTCTTAGGGAGTAGTGCAATTTCCCTCTGCTCTGGACACATGAAATCAGTGAACCTTATAAACAAGAAAAGCCTCATTAATCGAAGCAACTGTCCTTTGAGTGAGCAGTGGAAACCAGCAGATCAAAGGTGCCCCACTTCCTTCAGTAGTGTCTGCACATCTGTTTTTGTTATATCTAATGTGTGGTTAAGCTTACTGGTTGACAACAAAGCAGCTTTTTTGCTATAACTGATTTTCTAATATATGCTGACTTCAGTTTTCAACCCATTTTTTTTCTAAAACTATTTAAGTAATTTAACATGAAGTTATTGGTCTGATTTATATAAGCTGTGTCTAAGTTTAACTACGGTGTTGAGAGATGGGATGCTTCTCATCTGGCTATGCTACATGTAAATAAAAAGATTAGACTGCACTGGAGTGCTGGAGTTAACTTCCCTTCAAAATAACACCAAAAGCTGGCATTTTTTGCAACTATATCCAGCTGCAAACAAGTCCAGGACTGGATCTGCTATTATAACACTAGTTGTGCTCTCACTTTTGAAAAAGAGGCAGAAGTTGTGAGGAGTGGTATAACCTTTATGTAGTTCAGGAAAACCTAAGCAAAGTCATAATTTCTTAAGATAATGTTTAGCTGGGACCAAATTTGAAGAGCTAAGTGTTACTTGGAAAAAATCTCATTGATTTCCTTTTTATTTTTTTTTTTAATCTGAGAGGACCAGTTGAAACAGTGAAATGTTTTCAAAATATAATGTTCTTGAACAGTAATCTCTAAGAAATGCTTTTCAACTTTTTATTAAATAGGAAAAACTTTACACTATCAAATTAAAACATCACCTACCCAACATGATTCTTACTCTTTTCTGTATATTTTTCCACAAAAGATTTTGCAGTAGATCATTTTTATGGAATATTAGCTATAGTCCATAACCACAGACTGGAGTGGACTGGTAGTTAGAAAATGTACTAGAAGCCACTTTGTGGACAATTGTCTTAGTACTGAAAGTGGCCCCATCTGCATGGCTGAGCAGCCCATCAAAACAGTAGACATCCGTCTGTAATGAGCTTAGCGAAGTTTTTTTCTGAGAGGACAATAACAGGAGTCCTTGTAAATTGTTCCATGTCCTTCCATCTGGCATGCAGAACTGAGGAAGCTGACAAAATAAAATGAAAAATGCTATGTATTTTTGCATAGTACTGCACACGTGTAATTAAAGACAGCACTCAGTGCCTGATGTTGGTATGACCCAACGTCCATTTCAGTCCAGTTAAATTCTTCTTCCTGCTTTGGCAGATAGGTGAAACAGTACTAACAGAATGATGAACTACTGCAAATCTCTGAATCAGGTCCGCTTCAGGACTTCATGATCAAGCTTTGCAATGTAACTATTTCACAGTGACTCTAGTACTGCCAAGAAAAAAAAAAAAAAAGACTCCTATTTACTTACTCCTGAGGATGCAGGAGAAATCTGAACAAGCTTAGAAAAATAAATCTCTTGTGTCAAAAAATACCAAACCCATCTCTCTACTCAGGAAGGAAAACAGATTATTTTAATTCTAGTGTTTCTATTTGTAACCTAGCATATTTCTTCAGCTAAAGAGGACAAGCAGGGACTTTAAATAGGTTTCCTTGTTTCTTCTTGTCCATATCACTCCTCAAAGTGCCCTCCACCCTATCCTTTTTTGAGTGATATCCTTATTCATTCTTATTTATGAAGGTAAGGTCATCCAATTCACTTACAAAGTCAACAAGTACAATCTAGAAATAGCATAAACATTTATTAAAATATTCAAGGAAAATTTGTTTGTTTAACTTTCCTTTGTCCACATGTTTATTTGTTATTTGTTTGAAAGAGAAAACTATAGAGTTTTTTTGTTTAATACTAACTCTATATAGCAGAGACAATGTGTATATATAAAACCAAATTTTTCCTCATCGAGATGGAAATGAAGACTGTCCTAGTGGAAAACTGCAGTTCTTACAAGATTTATTCTTCACAATATAGAATCTAGAATCATAGAATGGTTATGGTTGGAAAGGACCTTATCATCTAGTTCCAATCCCCATGCTGTGGGCAGGGATTTCTCACACTAGATTGTGTCACCCAAAGCTCTGTCCAGCCTGGCCTTGAACACCCAAGAGGGAGCATTGCCACTTCTTTGGGCAACCTGTTCCAGTGCCTCACCACCCTCACAGGAAAGAAATTCCTTGCATCTAACCTGAACTTACCCTGTTTCAGTTTGAAACCATTACCCCTTGTCCTACCACTGCAAGTCCCTGATGAAGAGTCCCTCCCTGGCAATTTCATAGGGCCCTTTCAGATACCATGCAGCCTTCTCTTCCCCAGGCTGAACAGCCCCAACTTTCTCAGCCTGTCTTCGTATGGGAGATGCGCCAGTCCCCTGATCATCCTCGTGGCCCTCCTCTGGACTTGCTCCAGCATCTTCATGTCCTTTCTATGTTGAGGACCCCAGAACTGCACACAATACTCCAAGTGAGGTCTCATGAGAAGGCAGAGTAAAGGGGCAGAATCATCTCCTTCAACCTGCTGGTCATGCTCCTTTTGATGCAGCCCAGGATACAGTTGGCTTTCTGGGCTGCAAGCGCACACTGAAGCCAACTCATATTGATTTTCCCATCAACCAACACCCTCAAGTCCTTCTCCGCAGGGCTGTCTGAATCTCTTCTCTGCCCAACCTTTAAGTGTGCCTGGGATTGCCCCCACCCAGGTGTAGGACCTTGCACTTGGCTTGGCTGAAATTCATAAGGTTGGCATCAGCCCACCTCACAAGCGTGTCAAGATCCCTCTGGATGGCATTCCTTCCCTCCACCAAACCACGCAGCTTGGTGTCATCAGCAAACTTGCTGAGGGCGTACTCAATCCCACTGTCCATGTCACCAACAAAGATGTTAAACAAGACTGGTCCCAACACCAATCCCTGAGGGACACCACTCGTCACTGGCCTTCAGCTGGACACTGAGCCATTGACCACAACTCTTTGTGTGCAGCCATCCAGCCAGTTCTTTATCCAAGTGCCCCACCTATCAAATTGATGTCTCTCCAGTTTAGAGACAAGGATGTCGTGTGGAACAGTGTCGAACACTTTGCACAAGTCCAGGTAGATGACTTCAACTGCTCTACCCCTGTCCATCAGTTCCATACCCCCATTGTAGAAGGCCACCAAATTGGTCAGGCAGGATTTCCCCCTAGTGAAGCCATGCTGGCTGCCACCAAGCACCTTGTTGTTTTTCATGTGCCTTAGCATGCCTTCCAGAAGAATCTGCTCCAAGATTTTGCCAGGCACAGAGGTGACACTGATTGGTCTGTAGTTTCCTGGATCTTCCATTTTCCTTTCTTTTTCTGGGGGTCACGTTTCCCTTTTTCCAGCCATCAGCAACTTCCCCTGACTGCTATGATTTTTCAAATATGATGGACAGTATTGAAAATATGATGAACCAAGTATTGAAGGTAACAAGGACATAAATTTTGCAAGTAGTCATTCTAACTGTGCTTCATTTTATATGCTTGTCTTGTAATGAGTCCAGAAGGGTTTTGTCTGTGTGAATCTGAATACAGAATTTAGGGTAAAGTCTTGCAAGTGCAAAGCTTATCCTACAAATTAATTTGAACATACCCTATACCTACAAGTCTGCTAACAAACAGTGCATTTAAATTTGTCAGCAGAATTAAGCCAGAAACTTAAAGTGTAAGAGGCAATAAACTAGTCATCTGTGTGTTGAAAGTATATATTTAACAATCTGTATCATCCAAGGAAATGAGTTATTTCTTTTCAGCTATATCATGAGTATTACTTTCAATCCATAATAGTTCTGTAATCTCCTTTTTCTTTTCAGAACTGAACATTCTTATTTAAACCTAAATGATGGCGTTAATGGATAACTTGACCTTACAGCACACTACCAAATAGAAAGATATTTTATGGAAAAGAAGGATTTGATTATGCTTCATTTAATATACTTCAGATATTAAGACACTCTCCACTATGTCACACTGATGCCCAGAGTCTCAAAACTTGCATTAAATGGATGTGAACAGCCAGAACTTTTAAAGTGTCTCTTTAACCAGTGTTACTTTTCTTAATTATAGAAAATTATTGCCAGTATCTGTGACATAGTGGATATGTATAACTGACATAATTTGTCGGTTTGAACCTTTGCTTTTTATTTGTAAAATAGGCATGACCAAACAATGAGTTTCCAAAATATAACTGTTTCTTGAGGGTCTTTGACAGAAGTATTCACAAAGTTTGTCTGTCTTATATCTTGAGAAAAATTTGTGGGGTTTTTTCACACCAAAACATGAGTGACTAACTACATTGCTGGCATTCCTAAAAGAGCATTTGGTAATGGGATGTGGCTGCTTCAGTCTCCCAGTGTTCACTCAGCTTTCTCTAGGAAATATTATTCCAAGATAGTTTAGTTCAAGATTTATTTTATATCAATGTGATTTAGCTACAGCCCATTCTTAGCAAGAGAACCTCCATATGCCATTTTCTATGTCCACGCATATGCCAGCTTACATGCCACTTGACAACATTGACTTCAGATGCCAAAAATTTCTACCCTTTCTTTAATGAAACATTTCATTGGAAACCCTGTTGCACTGAAGAAAGTGGAAATTTTGCCAGGACTTCTTCCTATCTGCTTTCTGAGACTATTCATGAAAATGTGCTATGTCACATGACATTCCCAGCACAGTGCTGGGTAGGGTATATCCTGCAGAAAGACATCTCTTGTAAACAAGGTTTAGCAATCTTTGAGGGAATTTCCTGCTGTTGGTCAGATTGTTTTGAACACCATTGACCTTGCTGCAGATTTCTATTCTAAGAGCAGCAATTCATCTGTGTCCCATCCAGTTGCTTTGATGACAGTAACTGCTGGGGAGGTGGATAAGGAAATCTAGAGACACTCGTTCCAGTTGTGAGGCCTGCTGATAACCAGCTCAGACTATGCTCTGGCTAGTCTATACCAATTTAAAAACTGTTTGGAAGGAAATAGCTTCACTAAGGAAGGAAGCAAGGGAATGCGGAAAGCAAACCAAAAATTCCAAGTATAGCATTAAGCTAGACCACATCATGTTACCATCATACTACCAATATTGCATAGCAAAACACAGAGCAAGCACACTTCAGATTGCACAAAAAATTTATTTCTAAAATACACTGGCATTTGAGGCATTCTCAGATGCTTTTCAGATTGCCAGTCCTTATTAAGCAGATGAATCTGCACCATTTGTTCCTATTTTGCAAGGAACATTGCATTCCTCAACAAGAAAAAATATTTCACACACTTGGGATTGCAATGACTGAATCATGGACAGTTTTTTCTGAGCACAAGGAGGAGACCTAGGCACAAAAGCTAAACCATAGGGAACGAAGACTGATTCATTTAGTTAACTTCATGTCTTCTTACACAAAAACTCTTCTATATTTTTAATCTCTTTTCAAAAATAATATATATTCATGTAAGAATTATGTTTCAGTGGACTTAATTTCTGAATAATAATTTTTTCTTTGGTTTCTCTGGATGGTCTGACTTAACAAGCCCCAAGATATTTGTAACATAATGTAGTATTCATGTGTAAAATAATTCATAGCCCTCACAGGTTGAAGCTTCTCCAAAAAAAGTACCTAATCAGATCATGGAAATTTAAGGTAAAACAAAGGCAATCAAAAATTGCATCTTGATGATATGCCGTCATATGAAGGGCATCTTCTTAGTAGGGCTGATTTCTCCAGACAGTTTCAACATTTCATAGGAAAATTTTCCCATTTTCTGTCTGGTATACTATATAATAAAGAACAGCCAGACTATATAATAAAGAACAGATGTGGTCTGAAATTATTAGAAATGTTAAAAAAGAAAAAACCCAAAGTCTGCATAATGAGGATTAAACATTTAGTAAATACCATTAAATAGCCAATATCAGCTTTTGATACTGAA
This sequence comes from Agapornis roseicollis, assembly GCA_002631895.1. NCBI lineage: Eukaryota > Metazoa > Chordata > Aves > Psittaciformes > Psittacidae > Agapornis > Agapornis roseicollis. The sequence continues at coordinate 52,238 of NDXB01005139.1, forward strand.
ACTAATAAGCATATTACATAATTTACAATACCTTAGATTTTTACATAAATAAAACAAGATTTTTATGTAGGAACTTACTAAACACTTTCAAACAGCTCTAATAGAACAGGTATTCAGAAACTGCGCTCTTAGTCAACAGAAGTGTATTTCTTATTATGTCTTGAAATTCTTGTGATTTTAGTTGTAAATCTTGCACTGTCTTCAGAAACTTTCCACTAGCAGTTATGCAATGACATCCCAGCTTTAATTTCATATCATGCATGGTGAGGTTCAAAGCCTTACTAAAATCACTGAGCATCTTCCTGTTGACCCACAGTTTCAAGATAGTGGCAAAGCTATGTCCTAAGTCTGCACACCTAAGCAACTTTGGCTGAAGCTGAACAAAAACTTCTCACCAAACTCTTTGTGATCCCAACTGATGCTCATATCTGAAATGAAAAATAAATGATACAAACAAAACATCTTAGACATAGCTTGAAACTGATAGTGTATAGCATGCAAAAGGTAGAGAAAGAGGAATTATATTTTATGTTCTTCCTGAAATGCTGAATCTTAAAAGTAAGTACAAAAATATAATGTCAAGATATTATTTGAAAGATGAAGGAGAATATTCCTTTATTCAAAAGCAAGTATATTGAATTTATAATCTGAACTTCTTATTCTTTTCTCACAAATAAGAATATTAGAAAAAATATAAAATATAAATTCAAGCTCCAAATGAGAACATGATCCAGAGGTCAGTGAAGGTGATACAGTGATAAACAGCAGCACAAAAGCAAACTTAGCCTATTCCTGTTAATATTTGAGCTGAGAGTCAAGCATTCAGCCCATATAATGTTCTTCAGTTTTGATGAGGTTCTGTTGTAGATACAAGATGTGATTAGCATATGATTTCCTGAAAATAGAGTTTCAAAAATCTGCTTATTTTGCAGAATTTTTCATACATTCCTCTGCAAACAAGCTGAGCGTGATCATAGAATATACTGGTCATGTGTTTAATTGCCATTGCATTGTTTTTCATACCTTTGGTTGAGGTTAATTTAATCTGAAAGAATTGACTTCTGAAATTACTTCATAAATAACTGACTAAAAGGACATCCACTCCTTGGATGTAGCTGCATGAAGCAGGTCCCCTTCCCTGATACAAAGAATGAATAAGCCTGCGGAAGAGAAGGCTCAGGGGAGACCTTGGAGCAGCCTTCTAATAGCTAAAGGGGGCCTACAAGAAATCTAGAGAGGGACTTTTTGCAAGTACATGTAGTGACAGGATAAGGGGTAATGGCTTTAAACTAAAGAGGATAGATTTAGATTAGATATAAGGAAGAAATTCTCTGCTGTGAGGGTGGTGAGACACTGGAACAAGCTGTGTAGACAAGCTATGGAACACTTCCAGGGATGGGGCATCGAGGCCAGTTTGGATTGGGCTTTGAGCAAGTGATGCTAATGGAAGATGCCCCCTCCCATGGCACAGGGGTTGTGGAACCAGATGATCTTTAAGGTATCTTCCAACCCAAACCATTCTATGATAAATTGCTTTCTAGACATCTTTGTTTTAAGGGACCTTCTCTATGTTCTGCAAGGTCAGGCTGCTGAACATTTTACCTATTTCAGAATAACTTCTACTGTTAGTATGCTGTATGAGCACAACAACAACAAAAACAAACAAACAAAAAAAAAACCACAAAAAAAACCCAAACAAAATATGTTTCTTGCACTTTCTTCTGTGGTATTTCCACCCTGATATAAAGCTGTCTGTAAAGCTTACATAGCAATCAGCTGTCACCTTTCCTTGTGTTTCTGCATTTCATCACTCCGTTTCCCTCTGGTCTTGCTGACACTACCCAGTACACCTTCCTTGCAGTCACTTGCATGTCAGTCAGCAGCTGCCTTCTCAAACATCACAGCCCCTTGACCAGCCTGTGAAGTGGTAGCAGATAGCACTTTTTCTTTTTAGCCTTTCTGCATTTTAAAAAGAACTCTAGTAATATAATCAATCAAAGGTTGATCAGACATTCACACGTGCCTGAAACTTTCATATTGGACTGCACACAAATCAATAACCTATTTAAAGAATACAGGATGCGATTCCTGTACCAAATAGTACAAGGCTCTTCAATTTTAATAAACATGCATACACAGACACAACAAAACCAGACAAACCTAGCAGGCTACAAAACTACAGGGGTTTTAAATAACAATGATGCAGTTTAATGACTACTTTTTCAGGAGGGTGTAAAAGAAACTAGGGAATCAGGAACAGATATACAAATGAATTAAAATTATTCATCCAGAACATTTAAGGAAGCAAAAAGGGAGCAGAATGATATGATTTCTCAAATTACATCCTAATATATCCTAATGCCCAATTGCGGAAGATATGGGGGCAGTTTTTGCAATAGAAAGAGAAGATATACTAGCCATTTCCAGCTCAGAAAGGACAGAAGAAGAGGTAATAGCTTAGACCTCTCTGTCCATCAAAGAACCTTTAATGATGGAATATGGAAAGACATATTTCTGAAACAGCCTAAAATCTAAGACAGTGGTAGAAGGACAAGTAGCTCATCTTACCTACAGATCTGTTACCTGTTCTGTTACCTTCAGCTAACAGATACGCTGAAGTGATTGAAGATTTTAACTGATAAATATAACCTAGGGTGGTCTTACTGCCTGGGATGCAAATTCACGTTTTCTTGGCTAGTGTTAGCAAGAGGATCATGAAATGAAGAAATGGCCTATAACTCACCCCAGACTTGAGATGCTGTCCTGCTTCAGAATCCATTGACTTGGAAAATTATCAACAGTGGTAAAACAAGTGCTGCATCCCTCCTGTCCCTGCCTTTGTACTGGTGTAAGTGTTCACGTTGCCAGGTGCTGAGGTGTAGCCAGAAACTGAATTAACTGAAAATCAGTGAGGGTTTTTGGAAGTTGGTTTGTTTGTTTGTTTGTTTGCTGTCAGGTTGGTTTTCAGCCACATGATTCCTCATCCAAGTCATTCTGTGGCCTTGTGAACTTTTGTGGCAGAACAAAGGCAGGAATTGAAGTGCATAGATGGGAATGCAAAGCAGAAGAAGGCGGCAACATTTTGGTCTCAGGTCTCATTTATATCAGCTTTAAATGACCATGAAACCACATCCTCCTTTATACAGGTAAAATAAAAATCCAGGATGTGAGCATTGCTGAGATGTTACAATATACAGTCAGAAGTGCAAACGAAATACCCCCTCCCATCCCTGGCCTCACCACTACAAAAGATGTGCAGCAGCATTTGTTACAATGAAGGATCAGGATCTCCTGTACCCCATTGTCATGCTTTTCAATCTTCATGTTGTTCATATATATGCATCATATATATGCATTACTTAGCACTTCCGTTACACAGGATAAAATCTATGCTACAAGGCGATTCACTGCCTTGCAGTTAAAACATTCGAAGTAGAAGTTGGTAGTTATGTTGCAAAGATTTTCACAATAGATTTTGTGATGTAATGCAATATATGTGACCTGCTGTCAGGCAGCTATGAGCCCCAGCATATGAGCCTAAGCTTTTTTTGATATGATCTATGGCTTAAAATGCTCTTAATCAAATAAACAAACCAAATAACTCCTTTCCCTTTGAGAGTCCTCGAAAGCCATTTTTAAAATAATTTGCCAGGAGAAAAGGATGATGTAAGTAGATGCAAAATAAGATACTCATCACTGCACTTCTCACCCCCCCAAAAGTGGCTATTAATCAGTTGTGTGCTGCACAAGCATGCTGTGCTTATGCTAGAGAGAATATTGCCAAAGTTCTTCCAACTTGCACCAAATAGTACAAGGCTGTTTAATTTTAATAAACATGCACACACATTCACACTTGATATACCAAGAGAGGAGGCCTGGAGTATTTGAGACACAGCGGCAGCATCACACAACAATAGTGCAGTTTGTGTTGCAGGCAGTACTGGCATGCCACTGGCCAGAACTTCAAAAGTGTCCCAAAGACCAAAGAAATGGCTGCAAACACAGCACAACTTTAAATGCCCAAAGAGTACTTTGAAGTGATTATTAACAGTGCATCCCATTGCCCAGGGCGTGCACGAAGTATGTCTGCACACCAAGCTGTTGAATGGAACAGGATTTGTTTGTCAGCCCCTCCACAGAGGCTCCTACTGAAACAATTTATTCTTTACTGCTCCTGCAGCTGAATGTGCCACAGGCATTTTCTGTGGGACAGGTTCAGGTAATAACCAATTGGTTCACTGGAAGTGATAGTAAGTCCTATCTGGGGAAAGCTGTGAGCTATCTTCCATGCCAGGCAAAAAAAAAGGCCCAAAGACAGCTTCCTGTGTTTGTGTTCCCCTCCTGGCAACACTGGTTTGAGTTTTGGTGGCCAAATGCAACTTTCATACAACTGCAGGCTCCATAGATGTCATAGGTAGGCAGAGAAGCACCAGGAGAGATTGCCTCTACTGTCATGATGGAAATATTAAGGTGCTTTCACTAATTACTGTAAAGACTGATGAAAAGCATTTCCCTTCTGCAGGCTTCTATTTTCCTGCTAAACTCTAACTGTTTTACTCTGTCATGCAAACCCAAATTGTGCTTCCATCATTTGGCTGTATGGTCTGCCTGTCTTTTCCTGGGACTAGGACAAAACCCTTTCTGGGGCTTTTGAATGAATGGCTGCTTTGTTTCTCAGCTCTGAAGAGATCTGAGGCAAATGTAGTCAAGCTCCAAGTTTGAGGGAAATAAAAAACAAAAAAAGAGTCATAATTTTGGCCAGGTTTGTAGCCTTCAAAACCACAGTTGTATACTTTGAAGTTTGTCAAAACTTTTCCTCAAAACTTCTGTTATCTGTGAAGAAATAACATAAACTGTGTGGCTAGGACATAATAGTCAGGAACGAAATAAGAAAATTACTATAAAGAAGATAACTTTGCATCTCACTCAAAGTTAATATATCCCACTGAGTGAAGAATGAATCTAAGAAACAGTGTTTATTCCAGAGGCTAGAGAGACACAATAATAACAATCTCTGGGTTTGTACACAATGGGGTTGCAAATAAACATACACACAAACATACATAAAAGATACAACCAAGCCACAGAGTTGTACTTCAGATTTCAGGAATCATTTCATTTTGTTTGCAGTGTCCCTTTATTCTTTAAGATTTATTTAGTTGAATAAAAACAGAACCAAGTTTTTTATTAGTGAATACTACCTTCAGCTGTTGTCCATCTATTTCCATGTATTCCAAAGAGAAGTAAATAACAAATGTTTAAACTCTTTTTTTATTCTCATTTATTATAGGAGAACTTTCATTAAAGAAATACCCTGCTTTAAGCTGTCCTGCTACACTGAGCTCTGAACTACCTGAAAAGATTAGCTAAAATAAAATGTCAGCATTTGGTTTTGCTCACTGGTTACTTAGCTAACATTTAGAAGCATAAATTGATTTCAGATGGGAATGTCAGCTGCATGCTCTGGCTAAAAATGAAGTTCTGACTCAGAGGGGTAGAAAAGACATGATAATCAAAATTTATAAAAGTTATTTCTTCCAAGTAGGGGAGTGACACCGATGTGGAATTCATCCCGTATCCATTGCAGTGTTTTGTTCAATCCCCAAATAACTGCTAAGTCTTCCTAAACAGTGGTATACACCACTGAGAAGCCTTTCTCCCCACACTGCTCTTCTCATGCCCAGCCTAAAATTGTCCCACACCACATTTTTCAGGGTTTCCCACAACCTTGCAGACTAGTATGATTTTTAATCATCAAAGCAAAGCAGCAGGAGGATAGATTTTGAATAAAACAAAATAACAGTTTAGAGAGCAATGTCTGGTTTATGCTAACACAGAAAGACTTTCTTCACTTTGAATCAGGAAATGGTTTGTTTCTGCTGTAGACATTTCTAACCATGCTAGTAAAAATTTCATTTTAGGCATCAATCCAGAAATGAAATAGAAGAGAGGCAGAAGTGGTCTCACTCCTGAGCTCTTTTTGTCAGTAGCTTCAGCAGTTGTGATGTTAATCCAGGATAATTAAATCACACAGTAGCTTCTTGCACTGTGCCATGTGGATATAGTAGGTCAGGACAGCATTGCTCACATCTCTGCACAGCTTCTTGACTGCACTTTGTTGAGCTCCTAAGCTATTGAGCAGAGCACAGAGGGGTGACAGTATTTCAGAGTCAACAAGCTGTTACATTTTTGTACAAGTTTCTTCTTCATATACGTCATGCAGTCTCCAGTGGAAAAATGCTAGCTCACTGGTGTTGAGCCTGAAAGCTATGGATCCTAGACCCTTCAGGTGGCACAGGGAGAATGAGCAAATAAGCTGAGACATATTCAGGACTCATTCATTTTAATGGTATAGATGGGTGCAGACAAGGAGTAATGGCTTGCATTCCCGTTATGCACCTCAGTACAAAATTGATCAAATATCATTCCTGAGATGTGGAGGACTGAAATGCAGCTAGCTATTCTTTTTATCAAATCAGTATTGACTTGGGTTTAAGGGAATCAGCAGCAACTGATTTTATTTGGCTGTTTGGGGCTACATGTAAAGAGCATATACTTCCTCTGGCCTCTGACTAATTAATGCTTCCCCCCCCCTCCCCCCCCCAGTCCAGTGTTATAGTGTGGATGTCATCCCTGTCATGCTAATAGTAATACCATTCACTAACCAATAAAATTCTACATAGGACTAGAGTGACATTACTTATTTTATGTTGAGGATTACTATTTTTCCTTTGAAAATGGGTGTCAGGCAAGTGGCAAGTAGCAACATCGAGGTTTGATTTGAAGCTTGAAACATGCAAATCTAAGATCTAGCTCTAAGCAAAGCATTTATTCACTCATTTATTTCCCTTCTCCCAGTCTGTTTAAAGCAAGTCTCACCCAAAGTTAGCTCCTTATGAAGGCTCTGTTCCTTTGGGTGGCACTATTAATCTTGGCTTAAGTGTGGCTCTAACTCTACTAAATGATTAACCAGCACAGGGCTTATCCATATGAACATAGTGTGTGGATCCCTTCAAAGGGGTTCCAAGTCTCCTTCATTCTCAGGAGAAACCCCCAAGGGCGAAGTCACCAAAAGATGTTTTTGTCTTTCCTTCCCCACCCTTCGTTTTTTTTGCCAGTTCTAAGCAGCCATAAAATATCTGCTACACACTTCTGTGATTCAGGGAGAATAATAACCAGTCCTGGGCCAAGTCACGTACAGAAGCAATAGAAAAGTATTTTAACTGAACACGAATGTTATTTATCCCTGAACTACTTAGTTTAACAGTGCCTTAAAAAAAAAATGCTCTTCTTTTGACCAAAACAAACCTTCAAACACAGATGTTCATTAAGTGTCCAAACATGAATAAAAGATATTCAGAGAAATCTGGGAAAAAAACACTCAGAATGTAAATACCAAAAACCTTACCCAGATTTTATTCATTCAGAACTCACTCTTACTTAATTGAGACTAAGCAATTAGCAAAGTTTTCAGAATTCCACTCTTTACATAATTGCATTTTTTTAAAACTAGGCTTTGTAATCTTATTCTTTTATACAGGATTGTGCCAGTGAACTCACAAGATATAAATGATCTCCTAAAAGCAATGAGACTGAAGCCAAGAGCTTTTGACTAACTTGAAATTTGCTGCTGCAAGAGATAAATGTGCCAGATACTAGTATGTGGGTCACTTGTTTTGCCAGACCAACAAGTGTATGAATAGACTTGTATCTCTTATCCTGACAAGGGCAGAGAATAAATACTTTGACCATTTTCTACTTTTTTGCTTTTATAGGTAAATGTGTGATAATGAAAAACTGGAATATGAAATGTATTATTTTGAGATCACAGCTGTAAATTTGATCTCTTAAATAACCAGTCAGATCCCATCCTAAGAGTTTGGTATGAACATTACAACATCTACCTGCTGCTAGGACTAATCGGCTGAAGAGCATGGGTCAGTAAATTAAATTAAAGCCAAATCCAATCAAAATAGGGTAAAAGACTATTTGGAGGTCATTTGGACATTCATAGCCATAGCCCCTGCTTTTCCTCTCCTGTCAAGAAATACTGAAATTTAAATGCCAAACCTCTTGAGAAATTTCACAACGGATAAGAAAAATGAAATAAAACTGGTTTTAGTTACTGTTCTCTCTGTGCATCACAATGACACGTACTCCAGTCTTTGCAAAAAAATATTCCTTAGGATCATGAATCAACACGTAATTTCATACTCCTGTGATTGAGGAGCATATCACATAATTATATGCTCCAGAAAGTGTATTCTGTGAATCTGAATCACTAAGTAAAATCATCCATGTCCTGATTGCAATGGGTAATTTTGCTTTCCCATTTTCATTAATTAATTAATTCTAAAGCTGAGCGTTAAGAGTACACTCTAATAAACTCTTCCTATAGTGAGACCTTGAGATGGCAAGAAAGGAAAAATTATAGAAGAATCTGTTTACTGTGATCAAAGAATGGTATCTGTTGTGCAAAAACTGGAAGAAATTCTGTTTAGTTAAGCATATTTTTGTAGCAGGGTTTATTTTTTATGCTTTGTTTGAGTGAACTTGTCCTTTATTGCTTATCAGGACAGCTGTTTTGTTTTTTTTTATTGCTAATAGGACAGCTGTTCAGATCAGTAGTTTTTATACTGCATTATTCAGATATGTAGGGGTTTTCTTTTTAATGGCAGTGTTTCTATGCTTTGGCTTTCCAATGTGCAACATGTGATCTTTGTTAAAACCTTGCTGTGGAATGCTGACATATATAGAGGATTATTTTTCCTGCCAGGAGTTTATATAGATTTATATGAATTTTTTAAAAATGCAGACTTAACTTCTATTTTCCATTCAGAAAGAAACACAGCTGTCATGTTGGTGATAAATAGCTTTCAATTTTAAACTTTTGGATTAAAGGAATAGGCATCTTTCTTGGCCAAGCTGTGGTGGGATAGAACTAACTACATCCTATGAGTTGAGAACCACATAAAGTAGCTGTAGGTAAATGAACATTGCGTTTTACCAACTGCTTGAGGAAAGAGATATTTCTAAATTCAGCTTTCCTGAAAACGGGTCATGGTGTCTGCTTCTTTGTACAGTGGGGTTTAATTGTTGTTCTGAACCTATCTGACATTTCCACCTGTAAGCGTAAAGCAAAAGGAAAATACCTTTTCCCAGAAGGATGGAATTATAGTAGGTAAGAAGAATCCAGATTTATGCAAAAGTTTGAAGTGAAAAATAACTGTCTCAGTCAAAAGCTAGAAGCAATCAAATGCTTTCTTCACAAAGTCCAGGCTCAGATACAATCAGTAGGAACATTTTACTGGATAAATATTCAAGGTAAGGAATCACTTTCTCAAACCATGGATTGATTGCAGGGCTTATTAACAAGCCTTTCAGAAAATGGTCTCTGTGTCAGGGTATACCCTGCCTGAAATAACTGACATGATGTCTGTAGTAATCCCCTCAAATTTTGCCCTTGTGGTAGGGTTTGCACCTGTAGAGTGCCAAATTTCCTTCTTTGTTTCTTCTTTTACACCCCTACCCATTTAATTTGCTGAGACAATGCAGTGGCGAGACAGCCACAGTATGGCACCAGGGCGTGGAAGTGAAAACCATGTGCGAGCCATCTGTAGGGTACTGGGCTCCCAACATCTGCTACCCGCATTCCTATTTTATATGGCCAGATCATCTCCTGAGGTCTCCAAGCAGGCTGTGCCTTGTAGAAAGAAGGGAGTGCTGCTGCTGCTGGGCTTCCTCTAGCTGGGAGGTTGGATGAGATTTTTCTACCCTTCCACCACAGGGAAACAGTTTTTGTAGCTTGTGTTGTTTTCCTTTTTGTGGTGTAAACCCCACTTTGATGTGGTTTTAGGGTGACTGCACCAAGAGTGTACCTGGCTGAGTGGCTGTCAGTGTGAGGATGCAGCTGGACATCAGGTCCATGACTGCACAGAAGCCCTTGTTGCAGTCCTCTCCCCCCAGCAAATCTCTCAGTATTGCTATAAGGAAAACTTGTCTACCTGCCCACCTGCTCATCCACCCTCACCTGTACTTCAGTCTCTCTTGCCAGCCAAGGAAATAAAAAAGATTTCCTGGCTCAAAAAGTCAATCATTATAAATAAATGTGTTTTCCTCTATGATGATGGCTCTATGCCAGTTCACAGCAGCCGAGATCTGTGCCTACTACTCAAAACAGATACAAATGTTTATACAGTCTATTCCCAGGCTGAGATTTTAAAATGTAAAAGGAGTCTGTGTATGTTAAAAATCTGGCCTGAGAGAGGAGTTCAAGGGCATTTGTTCTGTGTTGGCTGGAAGAGATCGCCCTGTAAAAGTTGTAAATGCTACTTTTGCTATATGATGTTATAGGTTTTTCCTGCTCAATAGATAACCATAATGCTATTAACAAAAAAAGAAATTTAATTCCATTGCCAACAAACCCACATTAGGGGAATCACCCAAGCACAAGGCCTGGTGAAGTGAAAGCAGTTTTGTTTGGTCTTTGTAGAATGGTCTTTGCCCTCACTCCACTTACATGTTCCAAATCAAAGCTGAAAAATGTATTTTGAAAACATAATGCAAAACATCATAGGATTTTGCCTACTTCAGAACAAAAGTTCACTAAGCAAATTATCTGCCATTTGTCAGAAATTTTATTTTACTTTAAAGTATTTTATCCGTAATGGAATAGGAGCTTCAAATCATTATACTCTTCATGTAATAAAGCTTTTTATTAGTTATAAGAACTGAGTATAATCTGTAACAAGAGGAAAATATTGCTCTGACCTTACTGCATCTCTGCCTATATATTTCTAGGTAAAAAGTCAAAGGAAAGGAGTTTGAGCTTTACCCTATCTAAACTTATCAGCAAAATATACTCAGATGTACTTTGAAAGAGACAAATAGTGTGTTTAACCTTAAGAGGTGCTTGGTTTTTCCCTAATCTCAACCTGCCACATAGCTGAGAGTGGAGGCCTTTGATATGTTTTTACAAAAATATTTACTTTTTATTAAAATTAGGAATGGGGAAGATTAACAAGGCTTTTCCTCTCCCTTTCTTTTTAACCTTGCAAACAGTTTAGTCATCAACCTCTGCAGGTCGGCATGTTCTGTTGTGTTTATCTGATAATGACAGAAAAAACTTCAAATATCTCAAGGGCTTGGTTTAATCTGTTGAGCATAGAACAGCTTTTTTTCTAAAGATTTCTAATTAATAGACCACTCATTCAGCAATGAGCTCTGCATCATGTTAGTTTCTGTGGGAATTCTTTTCATGACAATTATGCATTATAAAAACCAGAGGGGAAGCACAAAGAATGAGACAAAGCTGCAGAATTTGGACATCCTGGAGTCATGTGCTGCTTAAAGGCTGAATGTTACACTGTCCCTCTGCCCTTCTAACGATTTATTGACTGGCCCCATGAGCTTTGGATGTAGGATATTTGGGTACAGATTCTGGGAAAAGAAGCCAGCACCTGATCCAGCAGTCTTAACCATACAAAAAAAGTCCAGTAAGGACTGGAAAAGTGGAATACTCGGTACTGAAGAGAGCAGTTACCTTGGCAAAGAATAAACTGGAGCTAGTATGCAGGCATTGTCCAACTGAATGAAGGAGTAACAGTTTCAGCATTGGGGAACAAGTAAGATTGTTTCTTTAATGAGAAATGGATACAGATTACTGAGTCGTTCTGAGCATTTATTCTAGCAAAACCTCAGCTCCTATATAGTATACTCAACTATTAGTAAAATCTAGAAGTCCCAGAACTAAAAAGAAAAAGCAGACTGAGGAAAGAAGGAAAACATTTCTATTTTTCTTTAAAATAAGCAAGTTACTGAAAGCAAAATGAAGGAAAAATTTGGCATCAGTCTCAGCTCATCTTCATAGCCAATAAACATACAACAAATTAATGACACATTGAATATTTTGGCTACTTCAGTTCTTTTTCACAGACCCAATGACATTCCCATGAGCCTCCTGGCAGCAGAGTCAACTCTTCTGCACTCCAGTTTGCCCCAGTTTAAGAGTCGATTTTCCTGTTTCTAATAATCCATAATCTCCTATAACCCTTACTCATTGTAGCAATCTCTCAGCTAGCATGAGCTGCTGATGGCAGTGCACAATGCGTAACAATCTCCATGCTACTTCTAGGTGCAAAAATCATGTTGTGTTCTAGCCAAAACAGCAAGTATTAAAATGACTAATAGATAAACAATTAAGGAAAGGGGAGGTTTGATACTGAATAGGTGAATGAACTTTGAAGGTATGGAGAAAAACTTAAAATTTCTGAACAACCCCACTTGCTTTATTTAATGTTCTTTTCTTTCTGACTTAACTCCTATTGATGCGTGACAATGTAATTCTTTGTGAAACAAGAACAAAATTGCATGTGAGGCTTGCTTTCTCACAGAAAAACTTGATTTTCTGTCTGTGATGAACATGCAGGTGGCTTCTGATGGCTTCTGAAATGATTCTCTTGGAAGTGCTGTTAAGTTGGCCCACATTTCTCCTAAAAGCCCTGACCTGAGGACTCCCTGCTCCAGCAATTTGAGAAGAATGCATTTTCTAATGCTGTTTTGCTAGTGTTCGTTTTGTTGATGTGGCTGTTGAATTATGGAAGACAACTTGTGCTGCCAGTCAGCCATGGAAATGCTTGTCTTAAACATGTTAACTCATTCCCACAGTCTTGAAAAAAACCCAAGCCAGCTGCTAATCTGTATTAAATAAAGAAAAGACAGGTGGTTGGGATTTATATTCAATTTATTTATTAATTATGTGGCTTAAAAGTCTGAGATGAATTTTAAGAGGCTTTGTCTCAATTACGTGGTTTTTAATACTAAATACATTCCTTTCAACCAATAATAGCAATCATTAAATGTTTTCAAGATTTTTCTACCTGCTACTTATGCAAAATATACTCAAATTAAACTGGTTAGTCTGGCCAAATACAGAAATAATTGTGAATTCTCCAGTATGTCATAGCAGCAACCACAGACAGAAGGCTATGGGAATATTAAGAATATACCTTTTCCACCCTACTTTTCTAAACAAGTGTCTAAGTGGTGAACACTGGTCCTTTGTCCATTCATCTGTGCCCATTCTTGCAACTGTAACAGAATTCGATTTTGGGGCAGATATTTCTGAGATATTAAAGGAGGCTCTTGAGCCTTGTGAAAACTCATTTTTAAATGGAGGAGACTCAGTCTAGCACCCACAAATGAAATGCTGTTGCATGAACAGAGCAGCGACCTGTCCTGTCAGCATAGTTTCTGGACAGTCAGCATACAGAAGGTTCAGAAGGGGCCAGAATAGGGACTGTCTGTTCCCTAGGTGGTTATAAGGAGATCTGGGAGACAACTGAAGTAAGTAGAAGAGGAGAGGAAGCAGCAGCTGTCATGAGGATGTGGCAGCAGACATGGAATACAGTTTTCTGAAAATGCCTGTTGCCATAAACTAACAATTATTGTAGTCCCATTGCATTTATTAAAGTGAGGAAAGGTCTTCCCTATGTTAATGTAGAGGTACCCTAGTGTTAGTGTCAAGTTTGACCAGATAGGATCAGTTAAACAAGAAAAGAAATTTTGGAAATTCAGTTTGAAACTGGTCCTGCTTTGTGTGCTGTCCCTTCCTTCTCTCTGTATTGTAGTCTACATGCATAACATTTCTTCACAGGACACTCAGTAGAGGGTTAGAAGGCCTAAACCAGGTGTTTGGCTAAATAAATACTCTGGGCTAAATAAGGAATCCTTGACCTCTTCATTGGCAAGTCTGGGTGCAGCACTGATGAAGATTTTCCACTCTGAGGTTCACATGATAACTCTGAATTGCCTGTTTGTTTATACAACACGCTTTCATTCAGGGATATCCTTATATTTAGGGTCAGCACTTGGGTGAAAGGCTTCCTGACAGTACATGAACTATTATTCTGGAAGGAGTAATGAGTGTTTGCTGCATAGTAATGAACTGCTGACAGGGCAAGGTCTTGGAGAATCTTTACTGTTAGGAAAACAAAGTTTTAAGAAAGAAAGAATGACGAAATCTTGACACAATCATTAGGAGGGTTATGACTTTCTTTTAACAGGTAGGATAGTAAGCTCACAGTTCACATGTCTTTTGTATATCCATTACATTCTGTATTTAAACAACAATATTTGACTCAAATGCTCAGACATACCTCCTTTCTCTACTTTAGCCTCTTACACCTTGTTGTGGCCCCCAGTGAAAACGGTAGCCCATTTTGGCAGGTTATTTACAAACATTAAGAAATGGTTCCTGTTCCAAAGACTTAACACTGGGCAAGACCATGGAAAAACAAGAAAGAATGTGATGACATTATTGTCTCAAAGTCCAGGGGTGTATTATTCCAGGACATTATTCCAGTGGTGAGATGGAAATCAAAGCCAAGCTTCCCAGTGCTCTGTCTGCTGTTCTCTCTCTCCCTCTCCTCCTACAATTTCTAGCTTTTTTCAGTCTTCTATCTAGATGTTTCTCCCGTCTTCTCTTTCCTGTGCCCTTACGATGGGTGCACCAAGTAAAGAAGGAAAGTATCTTTGGTCTCCCTCTGAACCGGACTTTTCTTCAGAGATTTTTCAGCTCTCCTCTGGCACTACTATACAGCTGATAATGCCTGAGCTCGCTAGACTAAGGCTTGCAGAAGACTGCCTGCATGAGTCACAGCTACTATAGCAATTAAAGTTTCAACATATCTGGAGGCAGTCTTCTATGCTGAAGTGTTATATATTGAAATATTATTCTAGCTAGAATATCCCTTGAGTCCCAGGGACTCCATATTCTTGCTCGTATATTGAACTCAAGGCTTCACTAAGAGGGTGGTGAGACACAGAAACAACTTGCATAGAGAAACTGTGCAACACTTTCAGGGATGGGGCATCAAGGCCAGGTTGGACAGGGCTTTTAGCAATCTTATCTAGGCAAAGGTGTCCCTGCCTATATCAGGGTGTTGGAACCAGATGATCTTCAAAGTCCCTTCCAAACCAAACCATTCTGTGATTATAAACAATAATACACTTTAGATCTTCCACAATACAATTTTCTGCTTTTTGTATGCTAACACTTTGATGGGTAGCTGGCTCAGAGAAGTAGATGTCTTTACCACTTTGGTTGAAATTTTCTTAAGAAATAACATAGCCATTACTGCATCTGAGTAAACCCTATAGAAGCTGTGGTTTGTCTATAAATCTAAAGCAAAATTACATTTTTATTTTAAAAGGACTAGCATTGTATTCTTTTGGGTAAGTAGGGGATTTCTTTCTGCACTTGTGATATCAATTTGCTCTGTTTTCTAACTCTGTTTTGCAATATCAGATAATAGGTAACATCATTAAGATCTCCCAATTCTCTACTGGCTTCGAAACATAAAGATCTCCATCAGCATACTGGTCTAGCTCCCAGCATGACCAATTAAGTGGGAGGATACAACAGTGGGAAGATAATAGAGGTTACTTGAGTGGTTTCCTTCAGGCATTGGGCAGAGTTTATTTGGCAACACCTCTTTCTGCATGAGGAGAAAGTTGGAAAAACTTGGCAACCATGTGCTAATAAACACAAAGTTTATGTCTGCATCTATTCATGGTTGTCTGTGGAGGAACAGGGTTCTCAGCATTTTCAGATGACCCTGCAAATGAAGGTATCTGATGGAAATACTTAGATCTGAGTTGTGGAATGGGCTGTGCTTGTTTGCACACACATAATGCTGCCCAATCCTACACACCCCAGCAAAAATGTTTTCAGTGAGGCTTGCATTACCTGTATGCTAACTTTGCTGGTACTGCACCATACTTTACATTATCTTTCTGTAGAGATTATCAGTCATTTGATTTTAAGGTCAGGAAACTTATGATTTTGTGAACATTTTGATTCTTCTTTATTCTGGGGTTAAAAACAAATTCCTCAGTTACAATTCTTTTTCTGTTTTGTACATATTAAGAAATTATGTGAAAAAGCACGGGTCTAGCTCTGCAAGCCATTATAAGTTACTTCCAACTTTATTGAATTGTTTGCAGAATGCAGCCCTACTATTGTTGAGAAAATACTGCTAATTAAAAAAAAAAATAAATAACAGACTGTTTCTTGCCAAAAAAAAAAAAAAAAAAAAAA